>JAMPIV010011221.1:0-228241 GCA_024509875.1 Oreohelix idahoensis
AATGACGCAAGGACTCTAGTTTTAGTTCTGGAAAAACCCATGTGTCCAGCACACTGAGAATCGTGTGCATGCCGAAGAATTAAGGCTCTCATACACTTAGGCACAAGAATTTGCGAATGCATAGACTTGTCCGAGTTTTGTACCATTCGTACCAATATACCATTCTTCATAGTAATATACGATTTGTGATTCGTATTTTGATTGGGATCCCCTTTCTTTGCAAGAAGGAAGTATTTCTTCAAAGAAGGATCCTCTTCTTGACGTTTAACAAACGAGTCATGGGAAATCACCAAGTGCTCGTCTTGGCTATCAACTTCATTACTATTATCAGATGAAGTTGGGGGATTAAGAGCTTGAGCTCTTGTCATCACTGCATTGACCGTTTGAATGTTTTCTTCTTCCCAACTAGAAATTTGTTGCGGGGTGCATTCCTTAACCCCATGAATACGACCGATTATAAGATCCGCAATAGGATTAGGAAGAAGACATGCATGGACATCTCCTGTGAAGAAAGGAGTGTCAATCCTAATAATAGCAGTAGGATAGCTTTCCATAGTACCACCAAATGTAACACATTTGATTGTTTTTCCAGTGGCACAGCAAGGATCTATCAGAGACTCCTTAACCCCGACGGTAGTACATACCGAATCGAAAAGTACTGAGACTAGCCTATCATTTATTAGACCTTTATCTAAGATGAGAGATCCTCTCCCATCATGCGCAACTGTAGCAGGTAGAGCAGGAAGAGGGTGACCACAACTTAGCGTAGATACAGTCGATGAATCGAACAATGTTAAGCATTGGGGGCATTCAGTTGCTCTCCCAAAATCGAAAGCACAACCAGTGATAGCCCTAGAGTTACCACTATCATTTACTGTATTACAGGCTCCATCAAACTCTTGTTGTGCAGAGTTTGCCTGTTGGTAAGGTCTTTTCTTGTTAAACCTAGGTCTGCCTCGATTATCATTTCCCCTGTAATTATTTCGAGTATCATTTCCCCTGTAATTGTTATCATATTGCCTATTGTAATCATCATTCCGGTTTGAATCCCGGTTTCTAAATTCACCATCGTCATAATCTTGACGTCGAGAATGATTACCTCGAAAATTTGAATAGTTATTATTTGGATAGCCTTTGCGAAAGTGTCTCAAATTATTACCACTAAAATTACGAGAACTACCATCTTGTCTCCACTGCATAGACGAAGAACCATCATGTGTTGGATTATTCCGCTTCTGAGTGTAATTTTGATTACTTCCCCTATTCCAATTTTGTTGAGCACCCTGAAATTTTTTTTTTGAAATTAGGGCCATATGGTGTTGCCGAAGCTGCTGGCAACCCTTCTTTCACTTTAGAATTGCTAACTGTAGCATGGGGATGTGCTGTGGCATACTGACAACAGTATTCCTCCATTTCTTTTAAGTTTTTAGGCTTACGCTCATGAAGGAATGCAAGAAAAGAATCATTAACAGATGACAAAACCTTATCTCGCAATAATAAGTCCATTAGACCTTCATATGTTTTCTCAATCTGAGACAACTCAACCCATCGTGTAAATGTACGACGTATCTTTGTAACAAAATCAGAGAAATCTACTCCATTTTCTGGCAACATTGTCCTAAAACGAAGACGATAGTCTTCTTGTTTTAGTTGATATTTTTTTAGCAATGCTGCCCTGACAAAATCATAATTAGTCCTCTCATGTTCGTCTATTGTCATAAGAGTAGTCACTGTGTCACCTGTAAAAAATGGCATCAGTTGTTCAACATATTTTTCCTTTTTTTATGTTATGCGTATCGCACAAAAATTGGAATCTATCTAGATAATCTGCTACGTCATCCTTTAAAGGATTGAAATGAGGCAATTTAATCCTACTAACAAACTCCCTTGTCGTACTCGAAGTTGTTTGCTGAGCACCCGTACTCGCCAATTTCAATTTCTCTAACTCCAAAGTTGCGAGTTTTTCATCAAGTTCCATCTTCTGTTTTCTTTCCTCATGTTCCATTTTTCTGATTTCAGCCTCAGCTTGAGCTTTCCTCTCCTCTGCAGCAGCTTGAGCTTTCCTCTCCTCTGCAGCAGCTTCTTTGTCTAATCTCTTTTGTTCAGCTTCAAATCTCCTTTCCTCCACCTGCATCTGCAATTTCTTTTGTTCAGCAGCAATATCAGCTTCTCTGTCTAGCCTTTTTTGTTCCGCCGCAGCTTCTCTTTCTAATCTTTTCTCTTCAGCCTGAGCTTTTTTCTCTTCTGCAGCTAATGCTTTGTCATATTGAGCAACAACCCATTGTTCTAACTGTTGACCAGTCTTATCAAGGGCTCTCCCTTGTGTAATAAAGTAGTCCAATGTAGACATCTTGTCTACTGAGATCAGTAACTTGCAGAAGCAAATATATTAAATTATCCCACTTTAATGGGAGACAAGTCTGAAATGCTAGACTTGTATACTCACTTCACTTTATTTTACTGTCTTAGTCTTAGACAAAGACTTTGTATGTTCCTCTTGTTTATAATGTACCCAAAAAATCACTTGAGTACCTGTGGAAAAAAAAATTCCCTTATATCCCACTCACTATGGGCACAAGTCTTTTTTATAAAGAACTTGAATATGTATTTCACCTTGTCTCAATCTTTGTAGATAATAAGTCTTTTATCAAAGAACTTGTATAAATATCTTATATAATAATATTTTATTAAGAAACTCTATATGAAGAGTCTACCTTATCAATAATATCAAAACATGACCAAGTATGTGTATGTAGACTGTGCATGACAGTAATGTAGTACAACCAAAAAAAAAATACAAAGACAAAAATACAAAACAATACAAATGGCAACACTGTTTTAACCAAAAATGTGTAGAGAAATACACAAGAAAGGAGAGACCTACAGAATACAAACAAAACAAATCGACAATCAAAACTGAAAAACAGACAAAATATTACAAAAACAACGTTAAGTACAATTACATCACAGCTAACATCAATAGCGACCAATTGTCACTAGCAAATTTCCAAATTAAGAAAATTTGCACCTACAGAACGCTTACAGTAAGCCTCGATCAAGTGGCATATTTACCGTAAGACCCACCAACCGAAAAACCCGCAGAAAAAAAACACAAAAACAGCAGAAGTAACATAATATAGCAATCAATTTCAATGTGTTGCAGAACAAGTTCAGTCACAGCTGAAACTAAAATAAATTCCTTGCTCCTTGCGAACACAGAAATGAAATGTCAAACGCGCACTGAACGTCAAATCCACTGTAACATAAAGTGGTATTCACGAACCAAAGTTACTATGACCTTCTCAAATTAGGACTTGCACATTGAATTTTACTATTTCCACGTACTGTTTACAGACACTTGACCTCCAACAATGTAGCTTGAATGCTCTGACCTAGAAAAGTCTGTTGTTGAATGAAACGTGTAACAACCAGCAGTACTGTTTACAATAGGAACCCGCCTTCTATGCAGTTATGGTCCACGTAGCAAATGCCTAGTAGTTAACTTCAGTACATGTCTTGTTATGCTTTATGTAGCATTATAATATAAATGCTCGTACTGTTTATTTGTGTCAACCGTTGATGACCTATATCTGTCCTGTTGTAGCCAAAACTTGCAAGTGTAGAATTAGCGCTGTGTGTTACGGCTGTCCCGTGTGTAGCTTAGACCCACAGATCAGAAGTGTAATGTGTACTTGTCCTTCTTGTAACTTTCTCGACAAAACTGGAGACATCATACATGTAACAGCCAACCAGGAATGTAAATTTCTGGATCCATAAATGTCAACAATAATGTCAAATGCTCGCTCTGTTCTTTTTAAACCCACAGATCTGGTCCATCAGAAATGTAAGTTTCTAGGCCACATTGGCGACAAGAAATGTATCATAAGAGCCCACGTAACTGGTCCACCAGAAATGTAACTGTCTTTTTTTTCCTTGTTGATGTGATCACTGGCCCAAGACAGTATACATGTTGTTAGATGTGTAGTGCGAGCGTATGATGAATTGAGTGTGGGTGCGAATGAAGGCGCGAATGTGTTTAGGCTCGTATAGATGTAGATCCTGCAACCCATACTCTCACATGCAGTAATCAAGGATGCTTTGACACTGCAGGCATGTTTCAAGACATTTATTGACGGGAACACACATAGTATCAACAGGAACAGTCAGTGTAACAAGGTCATGCTGACCTGACATCGATAGGTATACATTTGGCATTCAAAAAGGTAAACATCAGAATAGACGTGCATGGTCAATAGCAAAGTTCTTCAATAATGACAGTTCGTAGCGTCGCCCTTGGCGTCTCTGACTAAACGCGTCAGATGCCTTAGTTACTTTGACACACAGGTGCAACTTGGCACTCCCCGCCAATTGCACATATCAGGCTGTAGTATAATAGCCGAAAGCACAGGCCTCGTTCTGACGTCGGCCGTGTACTTCTGTTAAATAGGTTATCATCAACCCTGCAGTAATACTTATTGTAGATAGAAGTTCCGCCAATCTGCGGCTCCCACAATATATCTTCGTCACTGGATTTCTGGACAATATAAGACTAACAGTCTTGGATGGCTACCTCGAGCACAAATATATAAGTTCTGAAATGGCGGATCAGTGAGCTGCTGTTCACCCTAGGTAATCCTTTACATGTTCTGCCACCGAAAAGCGTAATAATGCATAAAGGTCGGTATTACCTGGCAAATGAATCCTCAGAACTAAACAAGGAATTCTGTCGTCATCCCGACACACAGAGATTCACTGGGGAAAACTGCCATAGCAGTTACTTCGAAGATTCTCCCCGAAAAACAATGGACTCTTGGTCCCTTCAGAAAAACAGGACCTCCCGGCTTCCCGGAAGTATATCTCACTCCCGCTTAAAAAACCTTCCCCTAGGCCTACGCCGAACTGTCAACCTCTGACCCTAAAGGTCAAACACAATGAATGAATAAACAAGGGAAGACAACCCCTAATCAACCTGACATCGCAGGTAAAGACACAATTATTCTTATGATACAAACATAAGCAAATAACTTGACAGATGACTCCGTCGAAAATGACAGCAACAATGATGTTATACTTTATGATTTTAATTTGCTTTTGAAAAGTGGAAAAAGTGCAAAAATGCACTCAAATGATGAAACAGTTGTAAATAAAGGGTAACAATAATTACTTTCTCTTTTATTCTGACAGCAAATGTCCAGCTCTGAGAAAACTCCTGATAAGCTGAAGTTTTTTAGGTGGTCTTAGCAATTTCTACTTATCCAGACTGCGCTGTAGGTATGGCCATATATGAATTACCTTGATGTTCCAAGACGGAACCCAAAGACGCAGCAATAGAGAATGTAGTCAGCGACTCATAGCTTGACTGCTTGCATCAGGGTCAGCAAACCAGAGCTGACCATGACCCTACTCCACCTCCACGTGGTGGTCCTGGAAACAGGCTGCATCACTGCAGTCTGGCTGAGAGAGTAGGGATCGAAGAGGGAAGGCAAACCCGGTCCCAGAAAATGCTGTGCTGAAGTCAGATGTGCTGACCGAAAGGTGCAGATATCGCAGCTCTGCTGTAAACAGACACAACGCAACCAACGTCCCTTTCAGGATGAACGAGGAAGAAGGAAAAAGAAGATGTTCCAAGACTAGGAAAGCAAGTTTCATTGACTGCAACAATTAACTGCCTTCATTAAGTTCATATTCTACTGTTAACATTGTCTGTGTGTTTCTTACTACATGCATTGTCTTTTTATAAATTCCAATTATGCAATGGAGAAACATTGCACATCTTGACTCCCTATCAATTTCCTATCAGTTTGATATATAATAAGTGCATGTTCACATGAACAATTTAGACAAAAACATGGTATATTCTGCTGTTCAGACTTCCTTGGGGAAAAAAAACACACACACACAAAATTGAGGCACAGTGTAAGTAATAATTTTGGAAGCAAAGAGTTAATGTAGGCAACATTTGTTGTGCATGTAAAACAAAATAGGAGGGTGTGAAGTCTGGGGCATTTGGGGTGAAACCTGGTTCACTATTTATTTGTTACTATCAATATGTATTACTAGAACCTTATTATACACATTCAATTTCAAACTACAACCTCAATAATCCTTACATATTAATTTTTGTTTTTGGTTGCATACTATTTTACTATATCGTGCAGTTCTCTGTCTATTCTCAATACCTCTTCTACTGATAAGGGTGAATTGCATGCCTGTACATAATCTAATATTGATATTCTCAGATGTTCATATTATTTTATTATAGACATTCTGCACATTAAAATCTTCTATAGAATATAAACCATTCTTAATTGTAGTCTAAGTAAGCGGCCTAATTACTTTTTTGCTGGGAATTTTTAAGTTCCATGTAACTACACAGAAAAGGTTTGACATCAGCAAATTGAAGGACCCCTTACCAGAAAAGCTTTTACGGCAGACATAAAGAAGCGATATCAATTTGCCAAAAGTCAGGAGAAGACATTGACTGATGATCTAGACCAGAAATTCAACACCATTTCAACAATATATAAGGAAAGCAGCAAATCATGCTTGGGATTCCAGGACAGGAAGAAGCAAGACTAGATAACACCAGAAACCTAGATAACCTCAGAATGTCATTTCTTGTTTTAAAACTGTATCGTGTGGCCTACAATTTGTTCATATATTGTGTGTGTAATGTTTTTTTTTTTGGGGGGGGGGGGGGGGGGGGGGGGGGGGGGGGGGGCGGGGGGGGGGGGTCTGGCATACAGCTTTTCGTCTCCGGAGGTTGACAGGTATGTACCACTGACTTGTATATACTTATGTTATTAAGCATTTCGGGCATCCAATCGTACTTGTTCCTCCATGCATTTCCAACCTATCGGGTATCTACTGGTATTAACGAACCTCTTCTGAGTTGTTAGGCCTAATTGATACCTAGCAAATGATGAAAAAGCAGGATGAGCCTTGTCTAACATAATTTTGGTCATATAATTTAGTCTTTCTTCAAAGTGAGGACTCCTAAGGCCACCTCAAGAGCAACCCTCGATGTTGATCTGATTGCATCTGTAGGCCTAACTGTACATAATGCTTGGTGCTAAATTCAATCGTATTTTGACCGAAAGGAAGCACGATTCCATATTGCGACTTCGCAAGGTGTGTATGCATGTAGTGCGGTGTGTTTACACATAACATAAATTTTGTGAGTATGATTTATTACGGACTTAAAAACGTTATGCTTTGTGTATCATACTTTGGTAAAATAGCAACGACTGTCCTCAAATATTCCGCAGTGAATATGTGTATTTTAGGGTTAGGATTAACCCTAACCCGAATTGTAAAATGGACATTTTCACTGCGGAGCGTTCGGCGGCAGACCTTGCAATTTTACCCATAATTGTTACCTATAAGATGTGTAATTGGATTTTTTCGTTCATTTTAGTTGAAATTTGTTAATTTTAATAGGCCTAGTGGGTATTTTACATTTATTGAAGTGATACGCTCACTTGTACGCGCGAATAACCTTAGAAGAAAATGGCGGACTGTGGGGAAAATTAGGCTATTCTTCCCATTTACCAAAATTTAATCTTGTGACTATGTGCTGCAGACTCATAGACTATGCTTCCATAATCTCTTTTGCCTCGAATGAAAGATTTATAAAACATGATTCTCAATTACCTCTGGGGCTAATGCAAGTTGGTGAAATACACAACACTCGGTTGTAACACAGAATCAGAATACTCTTCATTTAAAGAAATACACAATGTTCATTTCCTTATTTTTAAATCTGTTTCGTCAGCAGTGTTGCCATCTTGAATTTTGAAAAGAAAATCTAGATTGTACCTTACAAAACATGATGATAGGAAACCCTTTACAGAGCGATACAACATTTTTTTTTTAAATTAATGAAGATAAACAGAAATCCCGTTCAACCTCTGATGGGTTATAATTAGGATATATATTGCCCTCAATTCCAAATATTATGTACAACTGCCGACATGGGAAAGCGGCATCACATTTGAAAATAGGGATACTCACAATTGTGCTTAGGCCTATACGTTAAATAATAAAATAAAAAACAAACAAACAAACAAACAAAATCAAGAAGAAACTATGAACAAGAATAATATTAAAGTGGAGGGGTGTAAAGTCCTGGTGGTTCTTGTTATATAACGGACTTTACCAGATATTTAATTGACTTTCATCCATTTAAAGTCACATGCATTGTAAGAACAGCATCAGACCTTCACATTCCCAGCCACTATATATTAACATGTGTTCGTGTTAGATATTGTTTGACTATATTATGCAGTTCCCTAGGTCTGTCTATTCTCAACACCGTTTCGGCCCTACATACTCCTTTACACTCTAAGAGGGGGGGGGGGGGCACTTGGATCATGACTCCCAAGCGTCTCAGCCTCCTGTTGTCTTGTATCGAAAATGAACCCATTTCACTTATGGTAGCAACTTTAATCCACAACTCCGCCAGCCGTGGAGGCAATTGTGAAAGTAACAACGAGAAGACAAATTATTCCGTTCGCTCCATAGCACATCTCATTTGATTGTTCTATGATGAGTCTGAGTGTTGCTGTCTGGTCTGTACATGATCTTCCTGCACGAAATCCTGCTTGATCTTCACTAAGTTTGCCATTGTAGCATAATATGTATACACACGCTTCGTTTATGAATGAACGAAGGGATAACTGGATCAGCCAATGAAAACGCAGGAGCTTGCAGTAGCCGATCACAAAAGCATGGTGATTTATATGGCGAGCCGAATCTGTTACAAGTTTAAGTTGGAATTATGTGGATTGTAAGAAAGTGCATTATCGCAGTGATATAAATTAGTTCGTTAATTGAAGCATAAATCCAGGAATATACCAATTCCAGTCTAATCCGTGCTTAACATCTATTCAAGAGGGTTCATATGAGTCAACAACAACCTGAGATCTTGAGTGTAGATCACTACTGTTTCTCCTGTATTATCAGCTCGTAAATTCAGTAATAGAGAATGGTCTAGGGATACTCGCGCTGACAGTGTCACAATGTGAATGACTGGAACACATTCAAAATGAAGGGCTGCGACTAGTTTTGAGCTGTACGCGTCATACCCCCATTGTAACAATGAGATACGTGGTTGGATTGCCATCGATTAGGTCCAGATGTGTGTCGTTTATGGGTTCATTGGGCCCATTCTAGGTACATAGTAACGGTTGACTGATACACAAGAATGTACAGAAATAGGTTTCACAGGTGGTAGGTTGAGGGAAAGATATGTCTCTGGAGTAAGTAGTTGTTTATCATCCAGCCTATCCGTACAACTGCTTCGTTATAAGACAATCTTTGCCTCTCTATTTAATGAAAGAACAGGTTACTCTACACACACACAATTATGTGACAACAAGACACAC
Source organism: Oreohelix idahoensis (assembly GCA_024509875.1). Taxonomy (NCBI): domain Eukaryota; kingdom Metazoa; phylum Mollusca; class Gastropoda; order Stylommatophora; family Oreohelicidae; genus Oreohelix; species Oreohelix idahoensis. Next base: position 9,387 of record JAMPIV010011221.1, read on the forward strand.
AGACGCGAAATATTAAAGTTAAGTTTTCTTGTTGTTTATTATCACTAAACTGTTTTACCTCATCAATTAACCAAAAGATATCAAGAACATCATTTACAGATAGAAGAAGTAAAGAAACATGGGGCGCCTTCACCGTACGAAGGGAAAACAAAGAATCAAACAAATATTAACCCAAAAGGTTGAAGGTTAGCAATAGTGATAGAATACAGAAATGGTACAAATACAAAACCAAGTCAAGTGAACAACACCAACCTCTAAAAATTAACAATAGCTACAAGCAACATAAATTCATCACACACTATATCTCATTATGTGGCCACTTTCCTCACTCTTACCTATTGGTACTCTTCTCACAGGTCTTTGGTATCTCTTGGTAAATTTATTCCATGAATATAATAATCCCTATTACACCGTTGATTAATGTATTACCCAAGCTGTCGAGGACACGAATTGACCCCAGTTCATCAAAAAAAAAAAAAAAAATAATGAGGTGATCGTCGTATACGCTGAGGTCCACGATAAATCCTGGAAATAATATGAATCATAAAGGGCTGTATTCACTGTTCTAAAAAAACCTAGCACTGTTCCTTCGATGTGTGCACCGGGAAATGTGATTCTAAATACATGAACTACAACTGAATATTTTCGTTGCGACGACTCTTGCAGTGATGAGGGCTGGAAGGGAAAACAGTCTGGTTTCCCGCTCGGGCTGGAACGTCTACCTGGATATAGGTACTACATAATATTGAATATGTGAGGGTCCTTGGTGGTTACCATTTAAGAGAGGGGATACATTCTAGTGTCTGGAATAATCCGGTTGAGAAAACTGTTAATGATGATGATGATGGATTTCTATCGGCCGACTCTTTTCCAGAGAGCCACTCCTGTACAGTGTATAGATTTGTACTCCACTGGTTTACAACAGTCAGGTGTTAGGGGAAATAGTAATAATCATAGTTCCAAGTCTGCACCACCGGTGGGCTGTTAAAATAATATTTCTGGATTTAGTAAGTCTAGTATTTAGATTACAGTCACACCGAAAATCGACTAGTATGCACTTCTAGCATGACATGGAGTAAGGAAAAACACATTTAAAAAAAGACCACTGATTCGTCCACTTTGATCAGGCCTGCAAAAAATACGATAAAACATATATACAAGGGGATCGACATAAGTCTTGGGCCTGACCATGAAGGACATGTCACAGAGAGCTGAAATTTTGTATAGTGTTTATTCCTTTTCAATATAGCCACCGCCTGAATTGACACACTTATGCCATCTCTGCTTGACCTTGAAAACACCTTGGGAGTAGAACACCCTATTCTTCAAACTAAACCAGTCATCACATGCCAGTATAACCTCTTCATCGCTGTCAAAATGATTTCCTTTTAGCTGTTTTTTAAGATTTGGGAATAGAAAAAAGTCTGATGGAGCCAAATCTGGAGAATATAGTGGGTGTGGAAGAATTTCAATATTCAAATCGTTGGCTGCTAGCTGCACAAGCCGTGTTTTGTGAGAGGGCACGTTGTCTTGAAGCAAAGGAAGATTTTGAGTGCGCGTTATCCCTCGTTTCCTGGTCAGATAAAGTTCTTAGTTTGATGAGAAGATCTGCATAGTACTGTCCATTAACTGTGTTGCCACGAGGGAGATAATCTTTCAAAAGGACACCTTTGCCGTCCCAAAATACAGTCAGCATCACTTTTCTTGCAGATTACTGCGCTCTCAGCTTGACAGGTGTTGGGGAGCCCGGGGTTTTCCATTGCATGCTGGCAATTTTGGATTCGGGGTCATAATGGTGTACCCAAGTCTCATCTACTGTCACCATGGTCTCCAAAAAAATTTTTGACTGACACTTTTTGAGCAACTGTTGACAGCAATTTACCCTCGTTTGCTTCTGTTCACGTGTCATCAGTCGCGGAACCCAACGTGCACACACTTTTCTCATGTTCAGTCTGTTGTGTAAAATTCTATAAACTGTTCTTTCATTCAGTTTTACTATACTAGCTATCTCCACAATTGTCATTTTTCGATCCTGGTCAATAATTTTCTTTACTCTTGTTGCATTTTCATCGTTGCACTCTGAGGCTGGTCTACCCGATCTTGGCAGATCAGCAACATTTGAGCGGCCGCACTTAAACTGTTGACACCAGTTTTTTACCGAAGTATATGAAGGACAAGAATCACGAAACACTGGTTCCATCTCCCTGTGTATTTCTGTAGGTGTTTTTCCCTGAAACATCAGAAATTTTATCACAGCTCTGGCCTCCTTCTTTTCCATTGTTTTGTCAAATCTTTGGAGCAGCAGATCCGGTCAATATGGTACATTGCGCCGTGCACCGTAGCGGGAAAACCCATTGAAGAAAAAATCGCGTACTTCACACATTCAGTGCCAATATGATGAACTTTAAATGTGTCAAGTTTCATCTTCCTCCTGTGACTCCTTCACGGTCAGGCCCAAGACTTATGTCAATCCCCTTGTATGAACATGCTACCACTCTCTCTCTCTCTCTCTCTCTCTCTCTATATATATATATATATATATATATATATATATATATATATGTATATATATATATATGTATATATATATATATATATATATATATGTATATATATATATATATATATATATATATATATATATATATATATATATATATATATATATATATATATATATATATTTCAAGACATGCTTACATACACTTAAAATTCTTTGAAATAACATCCTTGAGCATCAATACACCGTTGTCAGCGGTTCTGCCACGCGTCGTAGTTTGCCTGGAAGTCTTGAACGGGGATCTCTTTCAAAGCACTCGTCACGGCAGCTTGCACGTTTTTAACAGTCCCTAAATGGTGTCCTTTCAAGCTGGATTTGAGCCGGGGAAACAAAAAGAAGTCAGCCGGGGCCAAGTCCGGGCTGTAGGGAGGTTGAGACAGCATTGCTACGGTTTGTTTCGCCAGAAACTCTCTCACTAACAGGGACGCATGAGCCGGCGCATTGTCGTGGTGAATAACCCAGGTGTTGGCCATCTCCGGGCGGACGCGCGCGACTCTGTCCTTCAGCCGTTTAAGCACTTCCACGTAAAATGAAGCGTTGACCGTTTGTCCAGGTGGTACAAACTCCTTATGGACAACACCTTTAGAGTTAAAAAAGACAATGAGCATTCATTTCATCTTCGATTTGCTCATTCTTTGGTCGAGGAGACTCGGTAGTGTGCCACTCAGAGCTCTGTCTTTTCGTCTCTGGATCGTATTCAAAGACCCACGTTTCATCACCGTTTATCACTTTTTCCAAAAATTCAGGTTCACTCCTCACATGGTCCAAAAGCTCACGAGAAATCAACACACGGTTTTTCTTCTGTTCGGCGGTCAAAACCTTAGGAACCAATTTGGCACAAACTTTCCGCATCTGCATTTCTTTCGTGACGATTTCAAGCACAATGGATTTTGGAAGTCCCACTTGATCTGCTATCAATCTAAGACTCAGACGTCGGTCAGAGTCCAAAACCGCTTTCACCTTATCCGCATTGTCTGAAGTGTGAGACGCTGATGGGCGCCGTGTGCGTTGTTCATCCTCGACGCTCTCTCTTCCTTCTTTGAATGTTTTGTGCCACCGAAACACTTGTGCTTTCGATAAAGCATCCTTCCCATAGGCTTTCTGTATCATAGCAAGCGTCTCGGTCGCGGATTTTTCAAGTTTTACACAAAACTTTATCGCGTATCGCTGCTCGACATTCCTCTGCATTTTGACCGTTACGCGACGCCTAAACAGCTGTCCACTTCGCAAGCGATCCGCACTCTGTAAAGCTCAGAGCTAACTGACGAGAAATCTATCGTTTCTCTAACATCCCCAACCAACCGTCACGCCTGGAGACTCCGCCACCCGGCCCTTCTGATTGGCCCAAGAAAATCAGTCTCAATACTTTCCGGACAGACCTTGTACATATATATATATATATATATATATATATATATATATATATATATATATATATATATATATACATATAATAATAATAGCCCCTTCAGTCATAACTGACTATGGGAATGCGCCCCTGTGTGACAGCCCTCAGCTGCTTATTTTCCTGGTGCTCCTTTCGACGTTTTCTTCTCACCTTTGCTTCTTGTGTGAGCCTCTCTTCGCCCAATCTGAGGTGGCGCCGTAAATAGCATCGCCACTTAGTGCGATCGGCAGCTTCATCCTTCCATGTTGCTGGATCCATGTCCAGTACCTTATATCTCTCTTGCACACATCTTTGAACCTCAGCTGTGGTCGCCCAACTGTTCTCTTGCCATCTGCTAATTGTCCGTAGAAGATATCTTTTGGGATGCGGCCATCTTCCATGCGGCGAACATGGCCAAGTAAGCAAAGTCTGCGCTGTCTAAGAAGCGTATACATACTTTGAAGGCCAGCACGTGACAACACCTCGACATTTGTCACTTTATCTTTCCACGAGATGCCGAGGATGCGGCGTAGACACCGTAAATGAAAGGTATTGAGCCTTCTTTCTTGCTTAGCATAGGTCGTCCAGGTCTCGCTGCCATATAGGAGTGTGCTGGTGACGCAGGCATTATATACCGCAGCTTTGGGCTTCATTGTGAGTTTAGAGTTTCCCCAAACACGCGATGTGAGGCGGGCAAAGGTAGCTGCAGCTTTGCCAATGCGGCTGTCGATTTCTGTATCCAGTGAGAGTTTGTCATTGATGGTAGACCCTAGGTATGTGAAGTGGTGCACCACTGCCAATTCATAGTTATCAATAGTGATAACTGGTGCAGCACCCACATCCTGACTCAGCACATTCGTTTTCTCTAGACTTATTGTGAGGCCAAAGTCCTTGCATGCTTTAGTGAAGCAATTCATCAAGTTCTGAAGCTCCTTTTGGCTTTGATTGACGACTGCAGCATCATCAGCGAACAACAAGTCTCTTATAGTGACCCTTCTGATTTTTGTTTTTGCCTTCAGCCTTGAATGATTAAACAGACGGCCATCTGACCTAGTGTGAAGGCATATTCCTTCAGTTGCATCTCTGAATGCATGTTTCAAGAGTAAGGCAAAGAAGATTCCGAAGAGGGTCGGAGCCAGAACACAGCCTTGTGTAACGCCACTTCGTATATCAAAGGGCTGTGACGTGCTTCCAGCATATTGGACTGTTCCCTTCATGCCGTCATGGAATGACTTTATCATTTCCAGCATTTTAGAAGGGCAGCCTATTTTCAGGAGGATTTTAAAGAGTCCATCCCTACTAACCAGGTCGAATGCTTTTGTGAGGTCTATAAAGGCGATATATAATGGTCTTTTCTGCTCTCTTGATTTTTCCTGAAGCTGGCGGAGAGAGAAGATCATGTCTGTTGTTGATCTGCCAGCTCGGAATCCACGCTGTGCCTCTGGATATATGCGCTCAGCTAACTTGTGTAGTCGCATTAAGATGACTTTGGCAAAAACCTTACCAACAATACTAAGAAGAGAGATGCCTCTGTAGTTATTGCAATCACTTCTGTCTCCTTTATTTTTATACAGTGTTACAATCTTGGCATATCGCATGTCTTGAGGAATAGTTGTCTCTTCCCAGCACTGGCACAGCATCCTATGCAGGGGATGTAATAGCGTGCTCTTACAGCATTTGATTAAATCAGGAGGAATCCCATCACTGCCTGGTGCTTTGCCAGAGGCCAAGCTATCAATGGCCTTGCTGAGTTCCTCTAATGTTGGCTCGGCATCCAGCTCCTCCATAGTTGGCAGACTGTTGACACCATCAAGGGCTGCAGGCGTAACGGTATTGTCTCTAGCGTAAAGCTCAGAGTAGTGCTCGACCCACCTCTCCATCTGCTTACCCTTATCGGTTAGCTTCTCTCCGCTGATGGGTTTTAGCGGTGCCGTCTTACTTTTATGGGGGCCAAGTTCTTTCTTTATACCGTCATACATTTGTCTAATGTTGCCTGTTTGCGCTGCGATCTGGATGCTCTCACTGAGCTGGAGCCAATAGTCATTTGCACAGCGTCGAGCAGTTTGTTGAACTTTGCTTATTGTAGCCCTCAGGATCTGTAGGGTTCTGGCACTCGGTGAACGTTTGTATTCATTCATAGCACTGCGCTTAGCTTCAATGACAGGTGCCATCACATCTGATGAAGCATCAAACCAGTCATTTGACTTTGCTGTTTTCTTACCAAAGGTTGCAAGTGCAGTACTTTGAATGGTGTTCCGTAGATGCTCCAAGTTTTCTGTAATAGTATCACCATGCTGAGGGCTACTGAGCACTTTCTCGAAGGTCGCAGTGAATTGAGCGATCATGAAAGGGTCTGACATCTTGCTGGTATCAATGCGTGGTTTCCCTTCATGTCTGACACGATAGAGTTTTCTTGGTTGTGCTCTGACTTTGCAGCAAACCAAGGAGTGATCTGTATCACAGTCTGCACTATGGTACGAGCGCGTGGAGAGCACAGACCTGAGGAGTGGCCTTCTGACGAGAATCAGGTCAAGTTGGTGCCAGTGCTTGGATCGTGGGTGTCTCCATGACACCTTGTGCTGGGGTTTCGTCTGAAAGTAGGTGTTGGTCACGCAGACCAAACCTGCCCAGACATGAAGGCCATGAGACATTATCGGCACCCACTCTAGCGTTAAAGTCACCAAGGAGAACAAGCTGTTCTTGCCTAGGTATGCTTTTGATAATTGCTGTTAGATTTTCGTAGAACTCATCTTTAGCTTCTGAGACAGAGTACAGAGTAGGAGCATACACACTGACAAAGGTGATGGGACCTGTGCTAGTTTGCAGGCGGAGCGTTAACAGGCGTTCTGATCCATTCTCGCCTGGTTCAACCATTTTAGTTAGCGACTTTTTGACCGCAAAACCTACTCCGTGTTCTCTAGCTTTATTAAGATCTTTCCCTTGCCAATAAAATGTGTAGTCCTTCTCGCTCACCGTTCCAGAGCCCGCCAGGCGCGTTTCCTGAAGTGCAGCTATATCCACCTGAAGTCGTTTAAGCTCATCATTAATTATGGCTGTCTTCCTTACATCGTTTACATCCTGTAGGTTTTCGGATAGGCCAGTCAACATAGTCCGGACGTTCCAGCATCCCAATCTGAGAGTTTGCTGGTTTCTATTTTTTCGATAATTGCTTGGTGCAAAATTTTCTGTCCACAGTTCGGGTTTGACCCTAATCCCCATGCACCCAATGGGGAAAGCAGACAGTGGCGGGACAACACCTTATTGACTGGGGGCTGCCCAGCTTGAAGCGGCCGGTAGCTGTCCAGTGAGATCCTAGAACCTCTCCCACTGTCGGAAGTAGCCCCTGGCGCCATGCCCTACGCCAATTGGGCAAAATGCTTATAACCGGTAACTGCTACTTCCCGTGTTTTGCCGACACCTATAGGGTGAAGCTGGAGTGTCCTCTCCAGGGCGCGAGCTTGGGCACAGTTATATGGAGATCAAGCTGTTGCCCATGCAGCATGTTCCCCCTCTCCACACAGGCGGTAGATCCAAAGGAACGACAGTAGCCGATACAGTTTAGTACCAGCCATGTCGCAGGAGTTGCCAGAATAATGTCGAATCGACATTAGACTGCATTAGGGACTCCGACTCCGGATTTATCCTCAGGGTTTACTCCCGAAGCCAATTCCATAAATGGATATTCCCGCAAGGCAGCGGTGGTTTGAATTCAGAGTTCCTTCTCTTAGATAAGCTACCAACCAAGGATCACGAGCCCTATCTGCCCGAAGCTGCTGGTTTTAAGGAGCCAGTCGCTCGCCTTTGCCCTTTCTCCCGTCAGTGGAAACAGTTCCGCCTGGCTCAAATTGAGCCACACGGGAAGGCCGGGAGCTGGGCTTGGTTGTCAGAGGCTGTTTGAGGCGCGTGCCATAGAAGTATTTTATCTGCAGTGAGAGCTTATCCTCACTACAACTCCCGGCAATAACAACCATTGGAACCATTTATATATATATATATATATATATATATATATATATATATATATATATATATATATATATATATATATATATATATATACATATATATATATACACACCAAGATATGATCTTATCATAGTAATGGGAGACCTCAATGCGAAAGTTGGAACACACAATACATATAATGAAAGAGTAATGGGGAAATGCGGCAGTGGAACAGCAAACGAAAATGGGAATAAATTAATAAGTTTCTGTAGCATTAACAACCGGTCATTGAAGGAACATTTTTCCCACACAAAGAAATTCACAAAATAACATGGGAATCACCAAATGGTCGGGACAGAAACCAGATAGACCACATCATGATTAATAGTAGATGAAGACATGCTTTACAACATGTGAAGGTAAGAAGAGGTGCAGATGTGGCAAGTGATCACCATTTAGTAGTAGCAAAACTGAAAGTGAAACTCAGAACGGCTGGACCAACTGTAACTACACAGAAAAGGTTTGACATCAATAATATATAAGAAAAACATTAAATCATGCTTAGGATTCCGGGAAAGGAAGAAGCAAGACTGGATAACATCAGCAACATTAAACACCATAACGATGAGAAAGGAAAAGAAAAGAAAGAAAATAGAAGCGAAGTCCACCAGGTTAAAGCAACTATATAGCGAACAGTACTGTCAGCTGGACAATGAAGTTAAACGCCAAACCCAAGCCAACAAAAAGAATTTCTTAGACGATCTTGCAAGACAGGCAGAAGAGGCCACTTTGAGAAATGAACAAAGCATATAATACAAAACAACTAAATTCATCAGCGGAAAACGAGGTGCAAACAATATTACATTAGTAAGAGATAAGCAAGGAAATCTCATCACGACAGCAGAAGGACCGGAAACAAGATGAGCAGAGCATTTCAGAGAAACTCTGAACAAGGAACCACCAGAGACACAATTGAATGTTCCTGAGGCTGAAAACGATCTAGATGTTAATACAGACATTCCACGAAAAGAAGAAATCATCAATGGAATCACAGAGTTCATTCATAACCCTCCACTCCCAAAGGAGCATAGGCCTTCAACAAACACATGCCAAGTCCTCCTGTCACGTGCCATCATCTCAAGTTCTTTCCATGTTCTCCTCATCATTTTCACCTCTGTTTCCAACTCTCTTCTCCATGTGCTTCTTGGTCTACCTCTGCCTCTCTTGCCCTGGGGGTTCCAGAACGGTTTCACCACTGTGTTACTGGGGCCCGAAAGAGGAGCAAAGAATAGTAACACTGTCCCCTGCCAAGCATGTCGTAGAAGGCGACTAAGGAGGGTTGGGCATGGGGCCGGTTACCCCATCCTGTAAAAAAAATTTACACCACAAAAAACTTCAATCGCAGAGTTAAAGAATGGAAAAGGCCTGGCCATGATAACTTAAATGCAGAGCTATTTAAGACAGACCCTGAGCTAGCAGCAGAACTATTAGAACCACTATTTGCACACGTGTGGAAAACAGGGACAACACCAACAGAGTGGAACAAAGGAATAATTGTCAAATTGCCCAAGAAGGGAGATCTTTCAGACTGCAATAATTGGAGTGGAATCACTCTTCTCTCAGTTCCCAGCAAAATACTAGGCAGGATAATAATACAGAGAATTTCAAAAGCAGTAGACCACAAACTGAGGAAAGAACAAGCAGGACTTAGAAAGAACAGAAGCTGTGTAGATCATATATTTACCCTAAGGAACATTATAGAGCAGCGCTCAGAATGTCAAAGACAGCTGTACATTAATTTCGTTGATTTTGAAAAGGCTTTTGACAGTATACATAGGGACAGTTTATGGAAAATACTAAGGGCTTACGGAAATCCAAGCTGCATAGTGTCAATCAAAAAAAGCCTCTATGCCAACTTTACGTGTATCGCTGGGCAGAGCAACCTAGCCTTTGAGGTGAAGACAGGAGTATGACAGGGATGCCTCTTATCAACCACTCTATTTTAAACAGTCATTGACTGGGTGATGCGCCAGACAACAGAGGACAGTCCAAGAGAAATTAGATGGACTACATTTTCTACATTGGAAGATCTGGAATATGCAGATGACATTGCACTACTAGCACATTCACATCAACACATCCAGGAAAAAAAAACGGATAGACTTAATAAGTATAGCTATCAGGTGGGCTTGAACATCAATTTAAAGAAGTCAGAAGTCATGACGCTCAATGTGAGCAACCCTGAGCCCATATCAGTAAGGAATCAGCAACTGGAACAGTCAGACACCTTCACATAAATAGGATGCATAGTAACACCAGACGGCGGAGCAAGCAAAGACATCAACAACAGAATGAACAAAGCAAGAACAGCCTTTTTTAGTCTAAACAACGTCTGGAAGTCCTCTCAGTACAGTACAAGCACAAAATTAAGATTATATCATAGCTGTGTGCTTCTCTATGGTGCGGAATGCTGGAGAGTTACAGAAGGAAATGACGAAATTATCCTCTTATCACACAACATGCCTAAGAAAAATTCACCGACTCTTTTGGCCGAATACCATCACCAATTAAGGTCTGCTTACTCGGAGCAAGCAAGAGGACATGCACACCTTCATAGCTGGCAGACGCTCGAGCTGGGTTGGCCATGTCCTCAAAAGACACCCCGATGCCATCACAAGAACAGCTATGCTATGGACCCCTGAAGGAAAACGAAAGACAGGCCGACCAAAAACAACTTGGCAGAGGACAGTAGAGGCTGAGATGCAAAGAATGAACCAGAGTTGGGGGCATTGTACGAAGAACGGCCACCGACCGAGCAAAGTGATGGCCACTGACTGCTTTGGCGGTCGGCGGCTAAGGATCAAAGAAGAAGAGTCTATGAAAACTCCCCCGCCACTTCTCGCGGCCGGCAAGTCTATCACTGTGAAATTTATTATTTATTCCTCGCAATGTGCCATGTAAAATTTATCGCCCATTCTTTAGTGCTATTAACTGTCGGTGTCTGTTAATTTGTCGTATGGCATTTAAAATAACAATAGACACTATAATAACACCAATTTCCAATGGAATATAAATACATATCCTTTCCTCCCTCTGTCTTTCGCCTAACACTTATAAGTCCGGTCTGGTTTACTATCGATCTGCACTGTAAATATAATTTACCATATCATCTCAGTAGCTGAGCGATCGTGGTCCAACATTTTAATTGAATATCTGGTTATGGAAATTGCAACGCGTTATTTTATTTAATTCGCCTTACTAGGAAGAAGAAAAAATATCGAAGCGAAGTATTTTACTGTATGTTTAAGTATTTAAGTGTTTAACTTTAAATTCTACCACCGTAAAATACTTCTAACACTTAGCACTATTTACAAGAAAAACCCAGAATATGCCTTTTCATCTCTAATAGCGTTAATTCGCGCTCCAGTGTGAGACACAAATTCAGAAGCGAAAGATGAATGATTAAAAGCTTACGTTTCGGTCTTTCCAACGGTTCTCGGCTGGAGTGATGACCAACATCAAAAGACTTTCTTTCTCCTAGCGGTTCTCTCTGTAGAATGCCTGTTCCAAGATCAAAAGAAACTAAGGATTTCTAGACTTTCCATAGACAAGCTTCAAATGGTCAGTTTTGCCTTTCTCACGTGCTGTATATCTGTCGAGTATTACGTGATTGACAGATGAGCTAGCGTGAGTGGAATGAAGTAAACCAAAGCGCGATTTGGTTCCTGTTATGACTGACAGATCACGAAGATAGTAAACCCTGCATTAGCCGGTGTTTACAAAAAAGAGGGCGGGGACAAAAGGTGAGCTTGCAGAATTAAAGACAGTTGGTATAATGCATGTTTTTGCTAACAAATCAGAGAGCAGCTATAAGGTTACAATAAGATGTCAGATTACGGTAGGCTATTTTTTCCATTACACGTCACAATATGCAATGGCCCAGGCAAAAGCCTATATGCGAATAACCTCCAATAAAATGAGACATGAGACCGTAGCTGACATCAAAGGAGGAAGAATAAAGAGAGGGATGTCATGGATAGCACAGGCAGAGGCTACGATTGGTCAGGTGACCAGGGTTGAAAATATATCGAAAGGCAAAAAGTGGACTAAGTCAGGGCAGGACTGGATAAACTACCAGCAGATCATCATTAGCCTTGGAAGAGAGTTCAGAGCTATGGGGAATGAAAAAGCAGAGCTGGAGATTAATCAGCTGATATGTGATCCTGCTGGGGCTGATAACACCCTGAAAGGTCTGTAGTGCGTAGTGAGAAATCAGGATGGAGCTTCTCTGCGAGAAAAAATGGCAGGGTCGTTGCTGAACAGCATGGAGCCTATGCGACAACAACCTCCAGCGTGAGAAAAGAGGCGGAGGTAGTTACTGCAGCACTCAGGTGGCTGTCTGAAACTCCATCAACCAGAGCAGTTATGTTGTCAGACTCTCAGATCATGCTTCAGAAAGTTCAGAACGGATGGCTGTGGCAGGAATGGAAAACATCAATAGAATCCTCAAGTCTTCAGGGACTGGTGTGGATTTATTATCCTGGTCATGCAGTGGTACGTGGCAATGAGAGAGCTGACAGACTGGCCTCAAGAGCACCCATAGTGGGGACACTGGACATGGATAAAGGAGAGATACTAAGGGCAATTAATGATCGCCTGCTAGATAATGACACTGCAATGGATGAATCAACTAGGCTGAAACTGTGGAGTTTGGCATCAATCTTGGGACTAGCAGAGATGGACGTGAGAGAGGATTCATCTGTCGTATGTACAACCAGTTTGATACAGGTACAATTAGCATTCATACTCTTTGACATTTGCTAAGTGAGACTGAGCACCTATGGGTTTGCCCGGAGTGCAGTGAGGTCGATTCTGATAAACGATAGCAATAACAATATCGTAGACATTCTGCGTTGTCATAATTATGTAGCTGAGAGGTGTAGGGTCTTTACCAGGTTTAGGGAGTGGCCTTAGGTAACTATGTAGCCAGTCTTCTAGCATCTCAGCATTCAGTATGCTAGTGTTGAAATCACTCACCACATTCTTAATGCTCGTATCATCGAGCTGTCTTATGTGCTGATAAACAGGATCCGAACCCGGTGCAGTGTTTCTGCTGGTTTCTAAAGTGCATACAACGTCTTTTGTCGGATATGATATCACAATATGTCACCTCTCTTGTCGCTTTCCATGATACATTTTTTTAAGGTGTTTACTATTTTTCTTTGTAGCACGCTCCTTTCAACCATCTACCTTATATATGGAACTGTTGGTTATATCAGGACGTGTTTAATTTATTGTAATATGTTGTTTTTTTATTTATTTAATACTATTATTATCTCTAGTAGGTATTTTTACGGTTGTAGTTATAGTTTAATATGGTTTTATTATCCAAAATATGATATTGTCTAAACTGGCATGTTTTTAGTTTTCACTGGAGGGTTTTTTGGTAAGTCCGTATTTATCTTGGGGGAATCTCTCACCGATGTAGACTACTGGCTCGCATCCTTATTTATTTATTGTTTTATGAACTTTTTAAATTTCTGATGGTGTCTTAGCACCTATAAGATTTTCTACACTCATTTCTATTTTGTGGTTACTACAGTATGTCTTAATGATTTGTCTCTGCTGGTCATAATTGTTGCAGTCCCCCAGAAAGTGTCTAATTGTGTTGGGTTCCTGTGAGACTCTTCGCATATGGGTTCCTCTATCATGAAATATCCAGTTCCAAGCTTGAGCTTCAGCAATTTTTTTTATTAATTGGTAAATTTAGTTCATCTTGTATTTGACATTTTGTGCTTGTTTTTTTTTCTTCTGGATTTTATATGAGTGTCTTGCTTTTTTACTTTGGTCCCATGCTGTTATCCACTCTTTAGTTATTGCTTGAGCAATTAAGATCTTAATTTCAAACTTCCCTAAGCCTACTTCAATTTTGTTATAGCTAGTTCTTCCCCCTTTGGCTTCTTTGTCTCCAAGCTCATTTTCTGATAACATGCTGTTAAAACAGGCTTAAAAAGGGAATGAAAAGACAATAGCAATATTCCTTGATGTAGCAAAAGCATATGATGAATGTTGGAGAGAGGGTGCACTATATAAGATCAGGAAATTAGTTATAGTAGGCAGAACGTATAATTATCTAGAAAATTTCCTGCAGGATAGACACTTTACGGTGAGAATTAACAATGATAGATCAGATGTTTATGAACGATAGAATGGAATCCCATAGCAATCAGTAATATCACCATCCGTATTCAGGATTATGGTCAACGACCTAGGAAACGAGTTTAAGGACTTACAAAGCAACCTATCTCAGTTTTCATATGATGCAGCGATGTGGAGAACCGGAAGAAATCTCCTATTCCTCTATAAAACATTAAAAAAATAATTAGAAAAAGTAGCCGACTGGATGCATGAATAGGGATTAAATCTAAAAGTTAAAAAAAACAGTAGGAATGATCTTCAGCAGAGGGCACGTTCTAAAAAATAATATAATTGTTATTAACATTAATGAGCAAAAAGTATGCATAGCAAAATACACTGTTATAGATTTCTGGGTATGATACTTGACCAGCAACTGAACTTGAACACATACGTATTAGTAGAAAATAGTAGGGGACTTATTAACATGCTAAGATATATGAAATGAAGTTGTTGGGGATCTTGCAATAAGACAATGATAGCCTTCTATAAATCATGTATTCGGAGCAAACTTGACTATGCCAGTATTGTCTATGCATCAGGGTTATGAGTAAAATTCATAACATGTCTGTCGATATCAAAATGGTTCGACAAGGCTTTTCGTTTGTTTATTATATGTAGTCATTGGTGACACAGGAAGTGACGTCATTGCCACTTGGTGCTTCTTCTTCTTCTTCTTCTTCCTTGTTCGTCCTGAAAAGGACTTTGGTTGCGTTGTGTCCGTTTACAGCGAAGTTGCGGTATTTGCGCCTTTCGGCCGACACATCCGACTTCTGCACAGCATTTTTTGGGACCGGGTGTGCCTTCCCTCTTCGATCCGTACTCCTCAGCCAGACTGCAGTGATGCAGCCTGTTTCCAGGACCACCACGTGGAGGTGGAGTAGGGTCTTGGTCAGCTCTGGTTCGCTGATCTGCAAAAGTAGGAGATCGGTTGAAGGGCTCTTCTCTGTGTGTAGTTGTGGCAAGTGGACGTATGTCTCTGAGCTCGTGAAATATGTATTAATTGTGTATTATTCCTATGATGTTCCAGCCCTAGATCATCAATATGCCTCTGTTGTATGATACTAGGTCTATTTAAAAAGGGAACATGAATTCTGTTGAAAAAGTGAGTCAGAATTAAATAAATTGTGAAGTCGATCTAACGACATTGTTTCGAGCTAGGACATTACAGAGACTCCTTTATGACGGCTTAAAGAATGTCATTACCTAATGATTGGTTGTGTAACTGATAATGGAGCATCGTCTCTTGTTTTATTAAACATTTGTGAATCGTTTCCACTTCGATTTCAACTACTTGAATATGGCAGTTCGGTGTGGATTGTGTGCGGTGGTCTTGTGATACCCCTAACAGTTTCTTGGCCAGTAGAACCAGATGAGTACCACTTATGAACATAATATAATTATAAATATAAAAGACCCCGTAGCGCAACAATCAGCCGCTCCGAGAAATAAGAAAATATTTGACGCAGTCCAAGTCCAGACACTGTCAATAATAGCAGGCGCCTCAAAGGGAATATCAGCAGAGGCATTAGAAGTAGCGCTGTGCATTATACCCCTGGAGCTAAGGAGAAAAATGCTGAGATTCAGCTACTGAGCAAAAGTGGCAAAAGATCCAACTCACCCAGCACACAAAACCTTTGATAAGGGTAACCAATACATAGGCTATGTTCCACAAGATCATAATAGATACGTGTCAGGGTGTAAAACAATGGATGAAGTGGATCATCTCCCAAACTTGTTTGTTATGATTAAATTTCATAACGATTGTGCCTATTATATAGTTAGCTCAACAGGGCTTCCTGTTTGTTTTTTTTATAAAGGGTCAATGATAAAGACGGGGAGTGACGTTAAACCGATATGCTTTCCTGGCTCACGTGAAACTAGAGGAGCAGACGTGCGGGGCTTGAGAGGATTGTGTGTCATGACGAGTGGACGTATGTGTTTGAGCTCCTGATTGTTGAAGTGTTTATAATGGAGTTATGTTTTCACTAATACATCAAGATCTTCGGTGAGATGTATCTAGTTATCTGTATTGACAAGAAGTATAATTGCTCAGTGCCGAGTGGTGAAGAGATTAAAATCATATTGAGAACTTAAGGAACGCGTTCATGACATGAACTGGCTGCCTACGGTATATCGTCTACTGCATCTTATCTGCCAATATATGTTGGCTTGAACATTTTTGTATGTGGAGCTGCGTGCAATCTTAAATAAATTGTATATCGTCCATTTCATCTATAGTGGCACAATTAATTCAAATTTATATTGGCTTGTTACAGTTTCTTCTTGCTTATTACCCTAGAAGTGATCTTGGCCACAGGAACCATCATGTCACTACATATTCATTGTACCAGTAACATTAACATCTAAAAAGACACGTAGCAGCCCTAATTTTGGAGGCCTCAAACCGGGATCTGAGCATATCATGTTTCAGCAATTTTTCAAGCCAGTAAGCTACATTTTCTGCATGGGCAGAATATTTTTCAAGATAGCAGTGTTGATCGGCTACATGCCGGATTTCTAAGTCTAACCTGGTCAAGCACTGTATGTGAATCGTCATTCCCTGAGCCAGAGGTTGAAGCCAGGAGGAATATTTTTTTGTTTCTTATAGCAGATAAGTATATTTATTGATACATACAGTGTGTGGCTTGAAGAATCTCATTTGACAGGGTTTTTTTTTTAATATGTTATATGTATATCTGCATTTACATGTTTGTGAGATAGGCGGATTGGTTGGCGAGGGAACCATTAATTCACAATACTAATCACATGGTCGTAAATTATTGGTTGGTCTTCAGGTTTAGTTCATGATTTTCTCAGATAGTGGGGCCGGCATTACAAAGCTGTGTGTTTACTGCTACTACTGAGCTTTTCATCACCATTTCTGTTAGCTGTTTTGCCCTGTTTATTTGTAAATTGGTTTTGTTGTCAGGTTAATTGTATTTTATTTGGTTTATTCTCCATTATCGTTTGTAGGTTCTCTACTTAGAGAGGAATGAAAATCCACAGAACGAAAAAGGGGTGTGGGAGTTCATCAGGGGGAAATCAACAGCACTCTGTCTCGATGGGTAAGACGTTAGTAGAACGAACGCAGCCAGAAGTCAATCCACAGTGCTGAGTACATTCAAATTAATCTGCCTGATGATGGTCTCAAACACTTCTTGGACGGGAAGAGAGATGCAATCAAGTTTCCAACTGCCAGTGCAAAAGGGCTTTGGGAACAGCTGGACGAAGCATTGGCAAAAGAGCTGCATAACAACCTGAAGCAGATAACTTTGGAGAAGAAGCTGGACATCTTCGGCGACATAATAAGTATGTACTGTTGCAAAGTTTTCAGAGTCAGGGAGGCGAGGAAAAGGAACCCACCACGGAAAAATAGAAGACAAATTAAAATAGAAAAAAACAGGAAACGGAAGAAGTATGCCCGAAAAAATGTTCAAGAACGCAGTTGCCACAGGCGCAAGTCAGCTCCAGGTCCTAATGGTGTTCCACATGTTGTGTATAAGAGATGCCCTGAGGTGCTCAAACGGCTGCTGCGTTTACTGAAGAATGTGTGGAAAACCCAACTTCTAAGCAAGGAGTGGAGAAAGGCGAATGGAGTCTACATCCAGAAGGAACAAAATTCCACAGACGTCAGTCAGTTCAAACCAATCTCACTACTTAAGGTGGAAGGGAAGATATTCTTCTCAGTGATGGCGAAAAGGCTTACTACATACCTCCTGGCAAATGGGTACATTGACACTACCATTTAGAAAGGAGGTATCCCAGGTACACCAGGATGTCTAGAGCACGCCACAATGATCTGGGAAGCAATTCAAAAGGCAAAGTCTGACAGAACAAACCTCCATGTATTATGGTTGGATCTAGCAAATGCTTATGGATCCGTTCCAAACCAGATGTTGTGGCTGGCCCTAGAAATATATTATGTTCCACAAGACATTACAGCAATGCTGAAGCTGTATTTTGTAGGGTTCTCTGTCAGATTTTCAACCAGAGAGTACACAACGAAGTGGATTGGCATTGAAGTTGGAATTGCGATGGGATGTACCATCTCTCCGATACTCTTCGTGATGGCTATGCAGGTAATCCTCAATGCGACTGAAGGAATGGCTATAGGTCCAAAGCTCGGTGGAATGTGTCACATGCCACCGCTCAAAGCATTTATGGATGACACAACAATTCTTACATCAGATGAACATCAGGCCCGGATGATGTTACTACGCCTGGATGAACTAGTCAGCTGGTGCAGAATGAGCTTCAAACACAAGAAGTCGAGAAGCCTTTCAGTCAGAAAAGGGAAGATAGCAGAGGTCATATTCATAGTTTTTAACATCCCTACTGTCATTGAGGAACCTGTTAAAAGTCTTGGCAGGGTGTACGATGCCTCATTAAAAAACTCGAAGGTAGTGCAACAGACAATAGAAATGGCAGGCAGAAGGCAACAGATCATAGACCAACGCAGACTGCTAAGAAAATTCAAACTGTGGTGCCTCCAGTTCATGTTGATACCTAAGTTGCCGTGGCCACTACTTATATATGAAATAAGCACAAGTACATTGGAAGCTATAGAGCAGAAGGTCAATAAGTTCATGAGGAAATGGCTAGGGGTACCACCAGGTCTGTCAGATGTAGCACTATACTGCAAAAAGTCAAAACTTCTGCTTCCTTACAATTCAGTTGTTGAAGAGTACAAAGTTGGAAAGGCAAGGCTTGCAATGATGCTACTCGAGTCAGCAGATGAAGTATTTAAATCCATTCAGCCCTTACTGAAAACGGGGAGGAAGTGGAGAGTGGAAGAAGCTGTTGATGCTGCATAAGAGCCGCTCAAACTGAGGGATGTAATCGGATACACACAAACGAATAGACGGAGATTTGTTCATGGAGACATCCGCTGGTGGTCCAAGGCATCAAGCAGGGAGCGCAGAGACATGGTAGTTCAGGAAATACGAGGAGCTGAGAATGATAAAAGGTTAAAAAAAGTAGTGCAGCAGGCCCAACAAGGCCAATGGACTACATGGGAAGGAGCCCTGCAAAGGTCCTTGACATAGAATGATATACGGCATATGGTTTCTCTTAGGCTCAGCTTCATTGTTAGATCAATGTATGACCTCCTGCCATCGGCCACCAACCTTGTGAGATGGGGAAAGTCGAATGATGAGCAGTGCCCCCTGTGCCATGGGAGACAGACACTTGAACACGTGCTCTCAGCTTGCAAGGTGTCATTAGAGCAAATGCGATACAAATGGCGCCACAACAAAGTGCTAAATGAGCTGGCTGCGACAATAGATCAGGCAAGGATGAAGGCGAATAGTAATGTCAGGCCAAACACTGCAAACACATACTTTCTGAGAGCAGCAAAGTCATCACACCCAAAAGCGAGTAAATCAGGTAACAATGTACCATCTCTCCTTGACTGTGCAAATGACTGGGTGATGGCGGTAAACCTACGTGGACGAGAGGCATATCCAGAGAGTATCAGGAAATCTCGAAGACGGCCGGATATAGGGGTGCATTCTTCATCATCGCACCAGGTTATATTGTTTGAACTGACCGTGCCAGTTGAATCCAGATTGGAAGAGCGAAATTTGTTCAAAGCGGCCAAGTATAGTGATCTGGCCGCAGATCTGAGACACGATGGGTTCACTGCAAGGGTCATGGCTGTTGAGGTGGGTGCAAGAGGGCTTGTGGCTGCATCAGTGTATGATTTATTAAAACTGTTGGGGCTGACGGGACAGTCGAGAACAAGGGCACTGAAGAGGCTTAGTGAAACTTCGGAAAAGGCATCATGCTGGCTGTGGAGCAACCACAATGGGCTATGAAACTCGGGACAATAGACTGTGCGGTACAGAAAACACCAGGAATTTGTCTATGTCCACAATACGTTGAGTTTTTCTGTGTGCTGGTGAAAGGACTGTTACTGATGGGCAACACGTGGCGTATATTAAAAGAGGTATTGGGCACAGAATTATAGTTGCTAGCGCGCAGTGGCTAGCCCCGTCGGCTTCGTGCAGGTGTGTCAGTGTCTGTCCCTAGTCATGGTGTGCGGCGGAATGAACGGAATAATGTGTCTTCTCTTTTGTTACTTTCACAGTTGCCTCCACGGCTGACGGAGTTGTGGATTTAAAGTTGCTACCAAAGTGAAATGGGTTCATTTTCGATACAAGACAACAGGAGGCTTAGACACTTGGGAATCATGACCCAAGTGGGCCCGTCCCCCTTAGAGTGTAAAGGAGAAGAGGGCCTAAAGACTTGTTTGACGGGGGACCCCTTCTGATGATCAGATTGCCTCCTGTTGTATCGCTCTGTATAGAGTTTCCTATCATTATAGCTTGTTTTCGAAAGCTTTTTATTTAATATATTGTTTGTACTGTACTGAGACGACTTCCAGATGTTGTTTAGACCAGCAAAGGCTGTTCTTGCTTTATTCATGTTGTTGTTGATGTCTTTGCTTGTTCTGCCGTCTCGTTATACTGTGCATCCTAGGTATGCACATTTCTCTGTTCGAGATTCTGGATCATTATTGATATTGGCTCAGGATTGCCCACATTGAGTGGCATGACCTCTGTCTTCTTTAGATTGATGTTTAGACCTGCGTGTTGGCTATAATTATTCAGTCTATCTGTTTTTTTCTAAGATGTGTTGATGTCAATGTGCAAAAAGTACAATATCCTCTGCATTTTCCATGTCCTCCAGTGTAGGAAACGTTGTATATTTTATTTCTCGTGGATTGCCCTCTGTTATCTGGCGCATCACACAGTCTATAACTGTCAAAAATAAAGTGGGTCATAAGGGGCATCCCTGTCGTACTCTTCACCTCAAAAGTTAGGTTGCTCTGCCCAACACTATATGTAAAGTTAGCATAGTGCAGGGGTGGGGAACCCGCGGCTCGCGAGCCGCACGCGGCTCTTTGAGCCATCTCGTGCGGCTCTTGGCTCTCGGCTACTCTTATTGTCCGTGCACTAACCCCACCTTTTGGCACACACACTTTTGGTGGACTCAACTTTTGGGATGGGGAGGGGGCCTTTAAGGATGTTGCAATATTTGTATAATTTTTTTCAAGACAAGAGAAATGATTTATATATCCAAATGTGCGGAGTTTTAGGGGCTTTTTGACAGAACTGACAAAAAAAAAAAATATGTATATCTCGAAGAAAAAGAAACAATTTATGTTAAAATAATACGGCTGAAATAATTATCATGCAAATTTTTGTAGTAAAAGTCTAGACCTACCATAAAATATAAATGTTTCAACTGGTCTGATTCTGCTAACATAATTTCTTTAATAAAGCATATCTGTCAACTACCAATTAATGCTGTGGATTTAATAATGACAATAATTTAAGACTTGGCTAGCTCCGCTGGGAGACGACTACAACATGAAAAGGTTGACACAGAAAGATAATACGTTCTATAGGAATTCCCTTTTTAATAGACACTGCACTCAGTATAGCCACACACGGCTGAAAACAGTATGGAATACATATGACACTGCCCGAAAAACTTCTCGAATTAATATATCAAATTAATCTCACACATGACAGTATAACAGTACTATACAAACTCAGTACTGAAAATCGCTCACTATGGCGAACCAGAATTACAACAATGGAAAACTCAATCCACTGGCAAATTATACCCGATGACCTGACAATAATATCACTGGACATTAAACCACTCCAGAATTATAATTATGTACTACAGAATAAACCACTTTAGCAAACTCTAGGCCATAATCCATACTCAATGAAAACGGAACCAAAACACGTCCGTATAGGACAAGCCAGATAATCACTGTCTCTTTCCCGCTTAATCTATCTTCGACTTCCGTCCTCTTCCCGTGACTCCGTCGTTTCTTAAAAAGTTATCAGGGTTGTCAAACCTCGCTGATAACGATGTCACCAAACTAGATTTTCTGCCACTAGAAAATACGCCGTGACATCCACCCCCTCACCCCCCTTTTAAGAAAGACAACGTAGTTTTCTTCCCTCGGAGGAGTCCTCGCCCGACCCCGTAAGGAGTCTGGACGAATCTATGCCATGACAGCACCTCCGCATCTGCCTAGAGAGTGCCATAGTTCTCCACCACCATTGTCGTTCATGCCTTCTCAACCTATCCACCAAACACAATATGAGCATGAAATAAACCAACCCAGGTACTGGTAGTCGTGAAAAATAACAACGACTGTCTACCCCTGGTATTTTAAAACACAATATATAGTACATTCATAGTTATTCTTATCTAGGCATACACCCAATACCTAATCTCCTAGCATAGACAATCATTTGTACATGCTATAAATATCCATTATATTCGATTCTAGTGCAGATTGCCTTTATGGCACCAAAATACATACATTGCAAAGCATAACATAGTACAGCATAAACATGCATTGCACAGCATCACATGATCTTTTACAAGTTTACAACACACATCTAGTACTAGCACATGTAAATCAGTCCCATCAGACTCCTCAATACATTATCAAGTTGTACAGGAGACTTAAATTTCAAACAGAATGGTACTGGTTGCGTGGGTCAGACTTCCTTGTTCGGTTCGTTTTAACCGAAAGACACTACTAGCACGCGAACGCAATACCTATCCCTCGCTATTGCTGGACTATCAGCAGGTGGTTATGAAGCAACGACATGTGCTTCCATCTGACTGCATCACGCGCACCCCACCTATTCGCGAAAGTCACCCGTGCAACTTTGGTATTTTTCTCGCAATGACAATACCTCCACGAACTTTACTGGCGCGACTTCATTAAACACTCGTATGAGTGTGCGCCAAAAAGGACTCAGGGGAACGTTACGCACCACAACTGTGCGATCGCCAGCTATCGGACCCTCGAATATGCTCCTACTGCTCTCGGACGTGCCACTTGGTACTTGCCGCGAACCACGTCTGCGATGACCCTTCTTGTCAGGTGGCGATACGTCGACCCCCTGATCATCTGTCTCGGGACTTTGGTGTTTCGGAGCCTCTGCTCCACCTACACCTACCGCACTTTGCACGCCCCGTACATTGCCGACGATTAAATTAGCAAATTGGTCCTCGAGGACAAACGCGTTCACTATTCCCGACAAGAACGGGGTGTCCACATTAATACACGCCTGGGCGTAAGACTCAACTTTGCCCCCAAACGTCGTGCATTTTACAGTTTTGCCTGTAAGGTAGGAGTCGTCGATACACGACCGACGCACCCCAATTGTGGTGCATCCAGTGTCCCTCAACACCCGGACTGGTCTATTCTCCACCTTGACTTCGTAGTGAATCACCTTGCCAGTCTCGTGGACTGCCGACAGACATGGTGCCGCATGCCGGCATTGAAGCACTAGCCTCTCGTTTGCGGGGAACAGAGGCCGACACCTCGCACAGCCCTCACCATTGACTGTGTCCAACACAACCGCGGAATTTGCGTGTTCAATCGGGGTCGGACACCTGTCAGCGCAATGGTTATTGCCACCACAATTGGAACACAGGCGCTCTTTCTTCTTCTTCTTCTCGCGTGTACTCTTGCTGGAGCTTTTCGATGACGAAGACCGCGCATCAGAGTCGGAAGATCGACTCTCTGAGGAACCACTCCTCTGCTTGGGATGTTTTGCTTTGTACCAAAACCGGTCTTCGTTCCGAGAATCCTCGAAGTGTACCTGCTTCCGCGATTGGTACTCTCTTATGGCGCTATCGCTTCTGCATTGTCGGTTCTACCAACTCGGCCGACCATTCCGATGGTATCGGAAGTTCCCATAATTACCTCTACGTGGCTGATAGAGACTGGAGGACATACCGTCATGCCGTTTTTGGCACCATTATGCATCGCCTGACTGATTTTCTTCGGTTGGCGTTGCCCTTTGCTGACGCCTGCAGCTAAGGCGTCTGTCAGACCTGACTTCTGAATGGGTTTGCCCGGATGGGCGAGGGCATAATGATGGCCCAACTGCGACATGGAATCAATGTCCTTCGGTTGACGTTCCTGAAAAAATGCTACTAACTCAGTAGAACACAAGGACAACACTTTGTCCCGCAGTACAAGGTCAACCAGGCCATCAAAGTCCATTGTTATTCCCTAGATCTCAATCCATCTGTTGAGCAGGAAATTTATCTTCGAGATAAATTCCTCGAAGTCTTGGTCTACGCTTGGCATCGCGTTTCTGAAACGCGTCCGGAACCCGTCAGCAGTCAGACGGACCTTCCGGAGCAGCCTTTCCTTTACTTTGTCGTAATCGGCCCTTTCATCTAGCGGAAGGCTATAAAAAGTCTCCATCGCAGGTCCAACTAGCAACGTCGATAGCATAGATGGCCACTGATCTCTGTCAGCCTTCCAGGCCACGCATCGGACTCGAACCTCTAGAAAAAAAATCTAAACTATCGATTTTGTCATTGAAATTAGGCAGACGGAGCCTAAAGGGACGATGACACCCCCCCCCCCCAGGAGTCGAGTTCTGACCACCCGCCCCCCCCCCCAGTCTCTTTAATTGTATTTCCTTATCAATCATCTTCTCTTCCCGAGTTATTCTCATTCTCTCGTTCTCTAATAATTGTACTTCTCTATCTTCTCTCACCTTCTTTTCTTTCAATTCGAACTCTCTCAGTTTCCACTCGTTTTCTTCTTTCATCTTCCTTTCTTGTAACTCTTTATCTTCTTTCATCTTCCTTTCTTGTAACTCTTTATCTTCTTTCATATTCCTTTCTTGTTACTCGAATTCTCTTCCTTTTAGCTCTAGCTCTTCAGCTCGAGCATCCTTTAAGGCATTCTGGTTCTCTTTTGATTGGAATTCTGCCTTGGCATAATCCAATAATTTATTTCCTGTGTACCCAGCTTCCTTGCCTATCCGCATGAAACTATCAATGTCCATGGTGTACACTCGTACTTCTCAATAATAATTTACTGTGCAACTGCTCACTCTCATGTACCCTTTACCACCTCGCTTATATGAACAGATATCTATCTTCTTACAAGGTCTGCAGTAATGATAGTCAATAGTAATATCACTTCTCAAATTTACACATACTCGTATATATGCATGTAAGTAAATACCACATCACCTCTCACTGTATACACATATTCCACTTTACCTCTTATTGTATACTTATCGTCTTACTTTGCGACTTGGCTACTGTCTCATTACTCTGTCGATTTGGTCCTTCCGACCACTTAGTCTCTGTGATACACTCAAAGACCCTTTAGTCGACAGGTGTATAGCATCAGCAGATAATACCTCTTGGTGCTATGACACCACTGTACCCCATTGACAAAAAATCAGCTTATTACTCCCTAGTTTGTTACTGGCACTCTCACTGGTGCTATACCAGATAATAATTCACTTATTACTAATCGGTTTTCCATTAGTGTTTACACTAGCAAAATAAACACTAGACAGATGAAAAGACACACATCAAACACTACGAAAAAATCTCAGTCACGAGGAATAAGATGATAGACAAAGTTGAGCAGAGGTAGATTAATATATACAATTTGTGACTGCACACAAACGAAAACAAGGGATCCCTGTAAACGTATTTACAAGATAGTAAGATGGAACGAGAGAACACACCACTTAAACACAACAAAAGAATTACTGAATGTGCAAGACAATGTAAATACTAACTACACGGGTACACGTAACACCAACAGGGCTTGGAATGTTAAGTAGGGCAGACGCAGGAAAACCGTCTGCCTTACTCCACCACTAAACATACACAGCCACCCCTAGAAATAATAATAATAGCCCTTTCAGTCATAACTGACTATGGAAATGCGCCCCTGAGGTGACAGCCCTCAGCTGCTTATTTTCCTGGTGTACTTTTCGACGTTTTCTCCCCTCCTCTGCTTGTTGTGTGAGCCTCTCTTCGCCCAATCTGAGGTGGCGCCGTAAATAGCATCGCCACTTAGTGCGATCGGCAGCTTCATCCTCCTATGTTTCTGGATCCATGTCCTGTGCCCTCATATCTCTCTTGCACACATCTTTGAACCTCAGCTGTGGTCGCCCAACTGTTCTCTTGCCATCTGCTGCTTGTCCGTAGAAGATATCTTTTGGGATGCGAAGTCTGCGCTGTCTAAGCAGTGTATACATACTTTGAAGGCCAGCAAGTTTCAACACCTCGACATTTGTCACTTTATCGTTCCACGAGATGACGAGGATGCGGCGTAGACACAGTAAATGGAAGTTATTGAGCCTTTTTTCTTGCTTAGCATAGGTCGACCAGGTCTCGCTGCCATATAGGAGTGTGCTGGTGACGCAGACAATTATATACCGCAGCTTTGGTCTTCATTGTGAGTTTGGAGTTTCCCCAAACACGCGATTTGATGCGCGCAAAGGTAGCTGCAGCTTTGCCAATGCGGCTGTCGATTTCTGTATCCAATGAGAGTTTGTCATTGATGGTAGACCCTAGGTATGTGAAATGGTGCACCACTGCCAATTCATAGTTATCGATAGTGATAACTGGTGCAGCACCCGCATCCTGACTCAGCACATTCGTTTTCTTTAGACTTATTGTGAAGCCAAAGACCTTGCATGCTTTAGTGAAGCGATTCATGAAGTTCTGAAGATCCTGTTGGCTTTGATTGACGACTGCAGCATCATCAGCGAACAACAAGTCTCTTATAGTGACCCTTCTGATTTTTGTTTTTACCTTCAGCCTTGAAAGATTAAACAGACGGCCATCTGACCTAGTGTGAAGGCATATTCCTTTAGTTGCATCTCTGAATGCATGTTTCAAGAGTAAGGCAAAGAAGATTCCGAAGAGGGTCGGAGCCAGAACACAGCCTTGTTTAACGCCACTTCCTATGTCAAAGGGCTGTGACGTGCTTCCAACATATTGGACTGTTCCCTTCATGTCGTCATGGAATGACTTTATCATTTCCAGAATTTTAGAAGGGCAGCCTATTTTCAGGAGGATTTTGAAGAGTCCATCCCTACTAACCAGGTCAAATGCTTTTGTGAGGTCTATAAAGGCGATATATAAAGGCATTTTCTGCTCTCTTAATTTTTCCTTAAGCTGATGGACAGAGAAGATCATGTCTGTTGTTGATCTACCAGCTCGGAATCCACACTGTGACTCCAGATATATGCGCTCAGCTAACTTTTGTAGCCGCATTAAGATGACTTTGGCAAAAACCTTACCAACAATACTAAGAAGAGAGATGCCTCTGTAGTTATTGCAATCACTTCTGTCTCCTTTATTTTTATACAGTGTTACAATCTTGGCATCTCGCATGTCTTGGGGAATAGTTGTCTCTTCCCAGCACTGGCACAGCATCCTATGCAGGGGATGTAATAGCGTGCTCTTACAGCATTTGATTAAATCAGGAGGAATCACATCACTGCCTGGTGCTTTGCCAGAGGCCAAGCTATCAATGGCCTTGCTGAGTACCTCTAATGTTGGTTCGGCATCCAGCTCCTCCATAGTTGGCAGACATTTGACAGCATCAAGGGCTGAAGGCGTAACGGTATTTTCTCTAGCGTAAAGTTCAGAGTAGTGCTCGACCCACCTCTCCATTTGCTTACCCTTATCGGTTAGCTTCTCTCCGCTGATGGTTTTTAGCGGTGCTGTCTTACTTTTTTGGGGGCCAAGTGCTTTCTTTATACCGTCATACATTTGTTTAATGGTGCCTGTTTGCGCTGCGATCTGGATGCTCTCACTGAGCTGGAGCCAATAGTCATCTGCACAGCGTCGGGCAGTTTGTTGAACTTTGCTTCTCGTAGCCTTCAGGATCTGTAGGGTTCTAGCACTCGGTGAATTTTTGTATTCATTCATAGCACTGTGCTTAGCTTCAATGACAGGTGCCATCACATCTGATGAAGCATCAAACCAGTCATTTGACTTTGCCGTTTTCTTACCAAAGGTGGCAAGTGCAGTACTTTGAATGGTGTTCCGTAGATGCTCCCAGTTCTCTGTAATAGTATCACCATGCTGAGGGGTGCTGAGCACTTTCTTGAAAGTCGCAGTAAATTGAGCGATCATGACAGGGTCTGAACTCTTGCTGGTATCAATGCGTGGTTTCCCTTCATGTCTGACACGATAGAGTTTTCTTGGTTGTGCTCTGATTTTGCAGCAAACCAAGGAGTGATCTGTATCACAGTCTGCACTATGGTACGAGCGCGTGAAGAAAACAGACCTGAAAAGTGGCCTTCTGACGAGAATCAGGTCCAGTTGGTGCCAGTGTTTGGATCGTGGGTGTCTCCATGACACCTTATGCTGGGGTTTTGTCTGAAAGTAGGTGTTGGTCACGCAGAGGTCATGGTGGACACACAACTCTAAGAGCCGTTGTCCATTTTCCTTCATCTTGCCAATACCAAACCTGCCCAGACATGAAGGCCACGAAGCATTATCGGCACCCACTCTAGCGTTAAAGTCACCAAGGAGAACAAGCTGTTCTTGCGTAGGTATGCTTTTGATGTGATGACTGCTGCTAGATTCTCGTAGAACTCATCTTTAGCTTCTGAGGCAGAGTACAGAGTAGGAGCATACACACTGACAAGGGTGATGGGACCTGTGCTAGTTTGCAGGCGGAGCGTTAACAGGCGTTCTGATCCATTCTCGCCTGTGTCAACCATTTAAGTTAGCGATTTTTTGACCGCAAAACCTACTCCGTGTTCTCTAGTTTTATTAAGATCTTTCCCTTGCCCATAAAATTTGTAGTCCTTCTCGCTCACCGTTCCAGAGCCCGCCAGGCGCGTTTCCTGAAGTGCAACTATACTACTCGTCAAAAGTCAAGGGCCACTTAGAAAAACCTTGGTTGAAACCATAAAACAAATCTGATATAAACGTAATTGGTATCAGTCAAAACGGCATTTATTGAATACCAAATTGACATGTCACGTAAAAAAATGGAAACCCACATTCAAACGCAATGAAGCTGTGAAGTGTGTCACCCACCTTTTCAAAAGTCACACAATAGATATTGGACAAATAGACATTTCAGAATCGGGTATGACCACTGTTTGCAGCAAGGTATTCAAGACAGCGTTGCCGCATCGAGTCCACAAAGGTCCGAAGAGTATC
The DNA here is from genome assembly GCA_024509875.1 of Oreohelix idahoensis. Classification (NCBI taxonomy): domain Eukaryota; kingdom Metazoa; phylum Mollusca; class Gastropoda; order Stylommatophora; family Oreohelicidae; genus Oreohelix; species Oreohelix idahoensis. The sequence goes on from JAMPIV010011221.1 coordinate 38,480, forward strand.
CCGAGGAACAGCTTGCCATTCCTGAAGCAGAAATGCAGTCAGCTGTGCAACATCCATTGGCAGGGGGTGATTTGTTGACAATCTTCGACCAAGGACATCACAGAGGTGCTCAATCGGAGAAAGGTCAGGTGAATGAGCTGGCCACGCCATCCTGATGATCCCATGTTGCTGAATAAACTCACTCACCACACGAGCTCGATGGGGTCGAGCGTTATCATCTTGAAGTATGGCATTACCACCTATGGCCTCCAGAGCAGGCTGAACAATTGGTCTCAAGATTTCGTTCTGGTATCTTGGGCCGGACAAGTTGCCTTGGATTATTGTAGAGTGAGGTCCTGCCGTGTCTGGAGAAGGCCCCCCCCCCCCTCCAGACCATGACAGAACCCCTACCATAACGATCCACCTCTCGAATTGTGTCATCAGTAAATCGCTCTTCTGGTCGTCTCCAAGCTCGAATCCTGCCATCATTGAATGACACAGTCAAGCGAGATTCATCAGTGAAGAGAACTTGACTCCATTGTTGCCTTGTCCATCGGATGTGCTCGCGACACCAAGCAACACGGGCTCTGCGATGAGCAGGAGTAGAAGGGATTCTGACTGCAGGACGTCAAGCAGCCAGTCCAAATTCATGTAAACGTCTGCGAATGGTGCTTTGACTAACATTAACGTTTACAGTTTGTCTCAGCTGACATCTTAGAGTGGAACAATTCACTGTTCGATGGCGCAGGGTTGATAACAAGAGGTACCGGTCATCATGTCTATTGGTGCATCTAGGGCGACCTGGCCGGTGGTGGTCCTCTACACTTCCTGTGGCCTGAAATCTCTCCAAAATTCTTTGGATAGTAGAGAGTGACACTGCAAGCCGTCTAGCAACCTCACGGACAGATAAACCACTTTCAACCCACGCTATAGCCCTCATTCTTTGTAAGGTGTCAAGACTTCTTCTCCGTGGCATGGTTTTTGCAAGTGATGAAACTACCCTAAGTCTGCTGATTGTAAAACAAATTAAGAGTGAACTCTGTTCATGAAAAGTCGCCATTGCACGTGGAATGTCAATCAGCACGATTACTTCACCTGTTTGGTTGTACGGAAGTTTGAAAAAAAAAAACAGATTAAAAATGTGAATTTATGGTCAGAAAACCAAATTGCACGTGATCACCATGGTTGTCGGTGAGTTGTTTTTATGCTTAACGTGCATAGAGGACTGTCAGAGGAAGATATTGCACCCATTTTTACTAAAAACTTCCTTGATTTAATCTTTCTATGCGCTTATATAAAAGTGTATTGAAAATAATACGGTGGCCCTTGACTTTTGACGAGTAGTATATATCCACCTGAAGTCGTTTAAGCTCATCATTAATTATGGCTGTCTTCCTTACATCGTTTACGTCCTGTAGGTTTCCGGATAGTCCAGTCAACGTAGTCCGGACGTTCCAGCATCCCAATCTGAGAGTTTGCTTATTTCTATTATTCTTCTTCTTCTTCTTCCTCGTTCGCCTTCAGACTTCCACATTTATGACTCTAATAAAGGCAGTAGTCAACTCAAGGCTCCCAACATCTCCAAACAGTTTTTCATTGACAGAAGTGGGTTGTTGCCATATGCTACTCCGTTCATTACTGTAGGTTGGGCAGTATTGCAGCAGGTGTTCGACTGTCAATGGGCTGGTACCGCAGGTGCAGAGATCTGTTGCACCAATTTTGTATTTGTGGTACAGATGGTATCTCAATCTGTTGTGACCAGTGCGTAGCCGAAAAATGATGACCTGTTCTTTTCTGGATAGTTGATGATATGCATCATTTTTCAAATGTCCTGGGTGCTCTCTTTCCCATTTGGACTTGAATGTAGCCTTTATAGTAGTCTTTGCCGTTGCGTAAGTTGTCTCTATATTATTTTGTTGTAAGGCACCTCCTTCCTTAGCAAGTCTATCTGCCTCCTCATTTCCTGGTATGTTGCAATGGGCTGGTATCCACTGGATAGTGCACTTCTTGAAGCATTCGGCTAGTCTTTCAAGGGAGATTATCAGATCTTTCAATCCTTTAGTCTGGTGGCTCTTCAGCGCTGATATTATTGAGAGGGCATCTGAAAAGATTACTATCTGTTTTTCTGCCTGTGCTTTGCATTCAATAAGAGTTTCAGCTGCCTGTTTCAGGGCTTCTGCTTCAGCACAGAAGTTATTACAGTATTTTCCAGTGGCAATTGCCATAGAGTGAATTTTATTCTTTAATTTTATGAGGATGCCGGCACCCCCATTTTCAACTGCATTTGTTGCCGAACCATCAGTATATGCATGTGTCCAAAGCTTTGCTGGAAATGTTTGGTCAATATACTTGGTTGCTATACACTTTCTTTGTGTTTCTGTCTGTGTTCCCTTACCTTCAATGCCTGGAATATCAGATTTTAACTTAGGAAAGCATCTTATTTTCCACAGTGGGATAGTTGAGCTTGTTGGGATTTTCTTTGCAACTGAGCTTGCTAGTATGGTATTATTGTTAATTTTTTCTTTTGCTTGGGCGACAAAGTTAGTTCGCTTGAGCCTGCCTCTTCCTGGCCTATTCATTCTTTGGTACATGGGGTGTCCTTCGAGCCTCTTAAATTTTTCAGCTTGTTTTAAGACTCTGCTGTCACGTCTATCCTCCATTGACTGTAGCCCTGTGATGTTTTCCATATGGTTGATTTGTGTAGACTTTAGGGCCCCTGTTATAATACGTGCTGCTTGGTTTTGGAGTCTGTTTACTCTGTCAAAATTTGACTTTGCTGCCGTCGACCAAGCTGTGATGCCATATTCCATAGCAGGTCTGACTCTGCCTGTGTACAGCTTTTTGAGGATATTCTCATCAGCACCCCATGTGGTACCTGCTAGCTTTTTCATGATGGCCATGCGAAGTTTTGCCCTTAGCTGTATTTTGTTAATCTGTGATTTCCATGTCATTCGGCGGTCTAGTGTGATTCTTAAGTATGTTGGTGTTTCATCTTCTCTTATTGCCTGCCCATTTAGTTGCAGCTTTGCTTGCTGTGGTTTATTTGACAAGGTAAAAATAGTGTGTGTAGTTTTTTTGTTCATTTATTTTGAGCAACCACTTTTTGGACCAACTTTCAAGGGCTAGCAGTGAATCCTGCATGCGCACTCTTGCTGTGGTGATGTATTGTTCTGAAGTCCACATGGCCAGGTCATCAGCGTAGAGGGAGTTGTGGACATTCTTGTGGATGTTTTCTGTTATATCATTTATATATATGAGGAAGAGTGTTGGGGAAAGGACCCCACCCTGTGGAACTCCATGTTCCATTGTAGTCTTTTTGCTTAACTGTCCGTGCACCTGCACTCTAGCTGTTCTGTTTGTTAGATAGTTGCTGATCCAGTTATACATTCTTCCACAGACTCCATATTTAAGCATTTTAACTCTTAGCCCATCTTTCCAAACTTTATCAAATGCTTTCTCCATATCTACCCAGACTGCTAAAGTGTGCTTTCTTTCTTGGAAAGCATCTTCGATTTCCTGTGCAATGTAGGTGACTTGGTCCTCTGTAGACCTATGTTGTCTGAAGCCTGCCTGTTGGTGCAGTAAAATTTGTTTTTCTTCGAGGTGCCAGCTTAATCTGGTATTGATCATTCTCTCCATAAGCTTTCCCGTGTAGCTTAGAAGGCTGATGGGTCTGTAGCTGTTGGGGTCCATTCGGTCTTTGTCCTTTTTGGGGATTGGAACTAGTACTGCTTCTTTCCAGGCTTGTGGTACTATTCCACGCTTCCAGCTATAGTTCATAATCTTGAGGAGTACTTTCTTGGCCTTAGGCCCTAGCTCTTTAAGCATGTCATTTGTTACCCTGTCTTTTCCAGGTGACTTTCTTTGCTTAAGGGATACGATGGCTGCCTCTAGCTCTCTCATGGTGAGGTTTGTTGTCATATGCTCTTCTGGAACAGTTGGTATATTTTGGTAAATTTCTTGCTCTTTGGAAATTTCCTGTTTTCTGTCCAGTGGAACATTTATCTGGCTCTCAAGTGAGAATTTTTGAGCAAAAACATTAGCTGCCTCTTTCTTTGTGAGTATTTTCTCATTTTGTTGTAGGGCTATTTCCTTATTTCTATTATTCTGATAATTGCTTGGTGCAAGATTTTCTGTCCACAGTTCGGGTTTGACCCTAATCCCCATGCATCCAATGGGGAAAGCAGACAGTGGCGGGACAACACCTTATTGACTGGGGGCTGCCCAGCTTGAAGCGGGCGGTAGCTGTCCAGTGAGATCCTAGAACCTCTCCCACTGTCGGAAGTAGCCCCTGACGTCATGCCCTACGCCAATTGGGCAAAACGCTTATAACCGGTAACTGCTACTTCCCGTGTTTTGCCGACAACTATAGGGTGAAGCTGGAGTGTCCTCTCCATGGCGCGAGCTTGGGCACAGTTATATGTAGATCAAGCTGTTGCCCATGCAGCATGTTCCCCCTCTACACACAGCTGGTAGATCCAAAGGAACGGCAGTAGCCGATACAGTTTGGTACCAGCCATGTCGCAGGAGTTGCCAGAATAATGTCGAATCGACATTAGACTGCCTTAAGGACTCCGACTCCGGATTTATCCTCAGGGTTTACTCCCGAAGCCAATTCTATAAATGGATATTCCCGCAAGGCAGCGGCAGTTTGAGTTCAGAGTTCCTTCTCTTAGATAAGCTACCAACCAAGGATCACGAGCCCTATCTGCCCGAAGCTTCTGGTTTTAAAGCGCCAGTCGCTCGCATTTGCCCCTTCTCCCGTAAGTGAAAACAGTTCCGCCGGGCTCAAATAGAGCCACACGTGAAGGTCGGGAGTTGGACGTGGTTGTCAGAGGCTGCTTGAGGCGCGTGCCCCTATAAAAAATCAGTCTAATTCAATCTTTTCCCACAAGTAGGAACAAAATGAATTAAACTCGCCACCATTCCACCCTTAAACACACAAATATAATATTACACAATAGACTAAACAACAATTACACTTAACAAGGAAGTGCTGAGAGCTATCTCCTTTACAAGGCACTATCAAATCACTCCCAACAAAAGAAACTACATCATATATAATCAATAATCATAGAATAACATATCAAAGCTTTACTACGTGCATAATACTAATGACCCCAAGTAATATGAAATAGAGTGAAAGATCCCACCTAACTAACTACCACCATATAAACATCCAGAATAAGTTCTACCAAGAAAGTAGGGAAAAATAACAGAACAAAAGGAAAGAAAACAACAACAAATAACCAAGCAAGCTTCACAAAGCAGATAAAGAAACAGAACTATCCTACTTTAAAAGATAAGACTGTACGATAAATAGTATCAGGTGGATAGACAGAAAAGAGAATTTACAATTTTGAGGAAAAACAAAAAGCATAAATATAACACATCTTACAAACAACAAAAAAACTTAACTGACGCTCCAGCGATGTTCGATCACGTAACTCATCAGCACCGGTGATGAAAATGCGGACAGCACAAACGTAACTCAGACTTGTAACATCCACTGCACAATATAGATCCAGAAAATCAGACTTCTACGTAAGTCTGTGTGCCAGCAAATACATTAATGTCCTTTGGCACGGTACTGTCACCACTATCAAGGTGAATATACTGTTCTAAATGGTGCTAATACAGCACTGTCCACAATAGGATAATAATACGAATATGTCCAATATCCCGACTGAATGTTCACCCGAATGGCCATCTGCACAAGTCTATGTGCCCGGATCTAAATATGTCCCCGTACAGAACACTCTACAGTACTGCACTTCAGGAATCCAGCAGACTTCAGGATAGCGTACTCCGGAACCATCCAGATCAGCAGGCTTCACACTTCAGAACAGTAACTTTAATAACATGCAAGTCTTAGCACACTGGACCGTTGTCTACACCTATCGCGCAGGTTGGCAGCAAAACATGGACCCTGACCCTCACAGTCTATTGCATAGAAACACCAGCAGGAAGGTAGCAGCAAGAGTTCGGCTGAATAGCTACTTCATGTGGCGGAAACAGGACACGTCGCCTACAGCCAAAACACCCTAACACACTCGTAGACCTATGTAAACTTAAAAGTTCACAAAGGTACTCCACAACAACTCCTATTCCTTCTACGGTAACACTCAAAGTCACAATTTATCAAGCAGGATAGCGCAACAACCGAAGTCATCTCCCAGCCCTGTTGAACACGTAACTTTACTCCGCAGGGAGCCCCGAATGTTACCAAGAAATCGTGAAGACTACATTGCTATATATCTCTTGAAAGACTGACTTCACTGCACCTCTATTTTAAAACACTTGACACATATTCTATCAATGCTTGCCAAACTAGCATCGAAATAAACTTGGAACACCGTGTCAAACACAATAACAATGTCCAAATATTTTCTGAACTAACACCAGAATGACAACCTACACTGTGACCTGAGAAAGAGAAAAACTGGGTCACATACCGCTACGCGTCACACTTGACCGACCACAGTTCCCAGCTACTGACTGACAAACACACTGACCTGAAGCTGGACAATAAAAAATACTCACTATCGTGACTTCGTACACATGAAGGCGCTAACGCACTGTGACTACAACCTTCTAACACTCCGTGTGCATCTTAAGCTCTGGCTTTAAAATGATCATTTAGGCCCCATGGCCTTTTACGGAATAGGACGAACCGCCCTGATGTCAACTGGGAATTTAATACTATAAAATACCGGCCCCACGGCCTATAGGCTCACCAAAAAAAAAACGGACGCAGCCCCTAGATGTCAACTACCAATTAATGCTGTGGATTTAATAATGACAATAATTTCAGACTTGGCTCGCTCCGCTAGGAGACGACCACAACATGAAATGGTTGACACAGAAAGATAACACATTCTATAGGAATTCCCTTTTTAATAGACACTGTACACAGTATAGCCACACACGGCTGAAAACAGCATTCAATACATATGACACTGCCCGAGAAACGTCTCGAATTAATATATCAAATTAATATCACACACGACAGTATAACAGTACTATACAAACTCAGTACTGAAAATCGCTTACTATAGCGAACCAGAATTACAACAATGGAAAACTCAATCCACTGGCAAATTATACTCGATGACCTGACAATAATATCACTGGACACTAAACCACTCCAGAATTATAATTATGTACTACAGAATAAACCACTTTAGCAAACTCTAGGCCATAATCCATACTCAATAAAAAGGGAACCAAAACACGTCCGTATAGGACAAGCCAGAAAATCACTCTGCCTCTTTTCCGCTTAATCTATCTTCGACTTCCGCCCTCTTCACGTAAATCCGTCGTTTCTTAAAAAGTTATCAGGGTTGCCAAACCTCGCTGATAACGATGTCACCAACCTAGATTTTCTGCCATTAGACAATACGTCGTGACAATATCCATTTATCCAAAAGAAATACCCATTGTATTCGTTTCTGATGAAAAATAGTGTCTTTGTATCCTTTTGAAATATGGAAGTCATTAATGAAAAAAAAATCTCACGAAACAGAAACTATACTGATAACCTGCATGAAAACAAATTATTTTATGTGATCAATTTGACTACAACACATGTGGTCTGAAATAAGTGAGCTCAACAAACAAGAGCCAGGTCATATTTGATGCTTGAAACTGTTTACCCGACAGCTATGCTCAGCTGAAGAAATTTGCATTTGGGCGTCTTTCAATTTTTGGATCAACATTAATTATATCAAAAGCAAATTAAGAAGCCAATTGAATGACGTGAGTCTCCAGTCAAGCTTGAAAATGAAAAGCACAGATTATTCAACTAACTATTGACCAACTTTGCAGGGAAATCCAAGAGCAAGTCTCATTAAATTTCCTTACTTTTCATTTGTATATTTTATTTTATTATTGTGGTACATTTTATCTGAATAATTGTTACTGAAAAAAATGTATTACTTATTGTGCATTAAAATAGCATTTGAAAAATTGTGTTTATTATATATATATATATATATATATATATATATATATATATATATATATATATATATATATATATATATATATATATATATATATATATATATATATATATATATATATAATTATTATTATCATTATTATTATTGAATTAGAGATACCAAGCGAATTTTTTTTATTTTTCATGTCGCTCTTCAATTTTTTTTTTTAATGGAGAGAAAATAAAATATATGGCTCATTGTCATTGAAAGGTTCCCGACTCCCGCCATAGCGACTTTTGATTATAGAAACAATGTCAGCTGGGAATTCCATATACCCTCAGTATTTTCCACAGGCTGTTAATGAGTATGCTGTCAAAAGCCTTTTCAAAATCAGCAAAGTTAATGTATAACTAACTATCTCTGCCATTCTGAGCCCTGCTGTATAATGTTCATGTAGGTGAATATATAAACTGCGCAATTTTCATTTTGAACCCTGCTTGTTCTTTCCTCAGTTTATGGTCTACTGCTTTTGAAATTGGCTGGAGAATTATCCTGACTAGTGTTTTACTGGGAACTAAGAGGAAAGTAATTCCTCTCCAATTGTTGTAGTCTGTAAAGACGCCATTCTTGGACAAACTGGCAATTATTCCTTTATTCCACTCCATTGTTGTTGTCACTGTTTTCCTGGCTTGTGCAATGTCGGTTCTAATAGTTTTGCTGCTAGTTTATGGTCTGTCTTAAATAACTCACCATTTAAATGTCGTGACCAGGAGCTTTTCCATTCTTTAACCCTTTGATAGCTGTGATTATTTCTTCCCTTCGTGGACTGTCTGTATTTACGTCTAGATCATTTTCAGCCTCAGGAACATTCAGTTGCATCTCTGGTGGTTCCTTACTCAGTGTTTCTCTGAAGTGCTCTACCCATCTTGTTTCCTGCCCCTATGCTGTGGTGATGAAATGTCCTTGCTTATTTGTTACTAACGTAATATTGTTTGTACCCCGTTTTCCGTTGATGGTTTTAGTTATTTTATATACTTTTTTATAAGGCTGCAATTACGTACCTGAAATTGTATACGCATTTTGATGAATAACTGAATAATGGTGGGAAAAGATACTTAAAAAATATGTTTACCATAGAAATGCTACAAAAACATTTCTAGTAAGGTTAGATACCAGTGGCATTAATTTTGTTATAATAAATCTGTTTTCTTTGACATATAATCATATAGAACCACGTTTTTGTTGTTGTAAATATGTATATCTGTTATCGAGATGTCCTCCAGTATGACGGTCCTAAAGATCGCCTAGATGCCCCCCCCCCCCCCCCATAGTTTAGATTAAGTTGAATTATTAGTTGTGTTAGTACCAGTTGTGTTGTTGTAGTTTATGACATATGTGAGCTAGCAGAAGGGATAATGTATTTGTGTTGTTGTAGTTTATGACATATGGGAGCTAGCAGAAGGGTTAATATATTTGTGTTGTTGTGTTGTTGTAGTTTATGAGATATGTGAGCTAGCAGAAGGGATAATGTATTTGTGTTGTTGTGTTGTTGTAGTTTATGACATATGTGAGCTAGCAGAAGGGATAATGTATTTGTGTTGTTGTAGTTTATGACATATGTGAGCTAGCAGAAGGGATAATGTATTTGTGTTGTGTTGTTGTAGTTTATGACATATGTGAGCTAGCAGAAGGGATAATGTATTTGTGTACGCAGGGCGTTCTCAACTTTTTTTTTCCTCATGGCCCACTTCTGACCCTCTTTTGCCTCTGTGCTCCCTACCCATAGTCGCTGTGGCCACCTAGAAATATGGGGACTTGTAGGGTAGCAACAAACTGCTTCTACTTTGCTCTGTCTGTGGCCATCATACGTGCAGTGCCCCAGCTCTGGTTCATTCTTTGCATCTTGGCCCCATAGTTCTCCACCAAGTCCTTTTTGGTTGGCCTCTCTTTTGCTTTCCTTCAGGGGTCCATAGCATAGCGGTTCTTGTGATGGCATCAGGGTCTCTTCTGAGAACGTGGCCAACTCAACTCCACCGTCTAGCAGTTATAATGGAGTGCATGTCCTCTTGGTTGCTCCGAGAAAGCAGTTCTTGGTTGGTGATGGTATTCGGCCAAAAGATTCGGAAAATTAAGACAAGAAATAGATTGACGACAAAGACACAGTCAAGTAAACAGGAACTACATACACTGGCTAACAAAAAAATTTTTTTTTTCTTTCTCTAACATTTCTATGTTTTTCTCGTCAATTTTAATGCGCTGTTTTTAAATCTGCAAACCGTTTTTCTCTATCAGGTCCGGATCTCTAGAAATACGCAATTGAAGTTTTTTAACAACGCATAAGGTATTACAACATCATTCGTACAAGAAGTATAACAGTTATGTAGGCTTGAATTTCTTTGCAGTCGACTTTCGTCGGTGAATGGCATGTGGTACATCGCGATGAAGCATCCAACAATAGTCGGCAAGCATGGTCACACTCCACCGTCCTTGATAACGTGACTCCATTATGGAGATATCTTGATGGAATCGTTCTCCATGTTCATCGCTGACTTCGCCAAGGTTGTCAGGGAAAAAGTCAAGATGCGAATCGAGCAAATGGATTTTGAGGGACATGTTACAGCCCATAGTTCTGTATGCACATAGTCGACAGATTTGTGATTTCCCAGAAAGTTATCGACGATCGATTTGAATGCCATCCATGCGCGAAGTTCACTACCATGTAACAAGTTCTCGAATTGTTTGTCTGCAATAACTTTCTTAATCTGAGGTCCTACAAAGATACCTTCCTTCATCTTTGCATCACTAACTTGCGGAAACTTTTCTCGAAGATAAGTGAAAGCTTTGCTCGTTTTATCTAACGCTTTTACGAAATTCTTCATGAGCCCCAACTTTATATGTAACGGTGGTAAAATGATGCTGTCTTTGTTAACTAATGGCTCGTGTATTACATTTTTATGCCCGAGCTGCATACGATCCCTGATAGGCCACACCTTTCTTGCATAATGTTCCTGTCTGTTGCGGCTGTCCCATTCACATAGGAAGCAACAAAATTTAGTATACTCAGTCTGCATGCCCGTGAGAATTGCAATGACCTTTAGGTCTCCACAAATCCGCCATTGGTAGTCATTGTACTTTATTTTTGCCAAAAGTATAGCCATATTGTCATAAGTTTCTTTCATATGAACAGAGTAGGTGACTGGAATTAATGAAAATAAATTTCCGTTATGAAATAACACGGCTTTTAGACTAGTCTTGGAAGAGTCGATGAAAAGTCGCCATTCGTTGACTATGTGCTCATGACCGAGGTGCACCATTAGACCGTTTACATCTTTGCAATAGCAAATGTCCTCATCCATCTCAAAGTATTGAACAAGTTCTCTGTGTCTATGACGAAATTTAGATTTCGGAGTATAGGGGGCTAAAAGATTCCATTCTTTGAGTCGCGAACCGAGTAATTCCGCTTGTCCTTTGGTAAGAGCGAGATCACGTATTAGATCTGAAAGTTCTGAATGGTTGATTAAGTGAACACCATCATTCACCGGTATATAATCCGAGTCGAATTAGTTTCTAAAGCAGGTAAACTATCACTTTCTGATGGTTCATTCCCGTCCAACGGATATTGTTCTGGTGGAACTGGGATCGGACACATGATTGGATCATGAGGCACTGGTTTCGAAACCGATTCAATATTTGGATAAACCACAGACTTTCTAGTTTTAAAAGTGAAACCATGGATATTTGTCAAGCAGAAGTAACAATCAGTAGCGTGATTTGTCGGTTCACGCCATATTACTGGCACTCCAAAAGGCATCGACTTATGCTTCGGCGATTTTCGTAACCAACCTGCCAACGTATTTGCACAAGTCGAACAAACTGCATTTGGCTTCCAAGATTTATTTGCATCATCAACTTTCGAATCGAAATAAAGTTTATATGCTTTCTTTAGTAATGGTATAAAGTTTTTCTGATGAACACGATCGGTAAAATATCCGAACACGCAACAGAACAGACCAGCCGAATTTCTACAACTTCTAGAAGCCATATTTCGCTCAGAATTATTTCAAAATACAGTAACTATTTGAAAAATAGCGTAACATATGTCATGCATCTTTTAGCAGTATAAAATGTAGAATTATTTTGCATTTTATTAATTTTTAATAAGTTATATAGTAAAAATGAAACGGAGCAAATAACGGTTTCCCAAAAATATATTTATTCACAAATATCTTAAGAACCCGATGTGATAGAGATAAACGGATTTCAGATTTGAAATCAGCACAAGAAACTGACCTAAGAACACTTATTCTTATATAAGAAAGAAAAATGTTGTTTGTCAGTGATATCAAAACTCAACTCCGACAACTGACTACTCACCTGACAGTTATATAAATATATAGGCAGGAACAGAAAGCACTCAGTCATCACTGACACATCAAATAAATCCGGACAATGGAAGAATGTAATGAACGAATAACTCAATACAGTTTTAGAGGTCCTACGACCAATCATCATCAACAAAGTCATAAATCAGCTGGAGCTAAGAAAGATGACACTATCGGCAGACACAGGCGGTAAACACACAAACTGAACCAACAAAAAAGACACATGCATCTAAATTTCTGCTAGCTGACCTTTTAAGGACGTGTGTTTTTCAGAGCTGCCGTCGAATCAGTAATAATAGCTGGTAGAAATAAAAGTAACACACTTGCAAAAATAAAAAAATACACACATTTAATACGCAACTATGCTAGAATAAACGCACGACGTGACGACTATAGGCAACCAGCTCACGGTCCTTTATATGATTAGCCCCTGTCAGGGCTTACAACAATGCTAACAAATAAATAAAAAATATAAAAGAACGACTGAGATAACAGTCTAGCGGTCAAAACGTAATAGCAATTAGAAAAAAATACGCCCATTATAAGCGACAGATCACACATCTTTACAGATTGGACGTGACATCGGAAATAAAGTAAAAAGATACTTAACCACGTGATGCTGTAAGCAGCGGTTGAGTCCGTCGCTAGAGTGACAAAGAAATATTACAAACATATCTGGACTGTATAACTACAACGCCTTTAGGATGCAGTAATAAATGATAGAAACACTGGAGCGAGGGAAGTAACAATTAACACTTGTCACGGACGACATAAATATTTTACATAATTATCTCCCTGTCATCAATGACTAGTAAGTGGAGGTAGCGTGTTTGCTTTCAAAGGGAAACAATTTGATTATGAACAAAATATCAGACTGAATCAAAGATGTTCATGCTTTGTAATTTGTATTAATTTATTTTAAACAATTGCATTGGACATAACATTTCTTTTCCGGTACATTATTTGTTATATTTTTGTTTTTAAACTTGCTTTTTTTTCCTATGCACATTGTCAAAAAATTTATAAGATTTTCAACTTATTGCACATTTTAAAGTATTGAGCACTTATCTGTTCTACCACACTAAATGACAATGTCTGCACCGTCCTTGCTATGGAGTCGTAAATGAGCACAACAAAAATATATCCTTAGACCTAAGAGTCTTTTATATTTGGACATGCGCCCTAATATAACCGACCTTTGGCTAAGATCGTGTGTCTATACACAGGGACCAGTACAGTGACATTCATATGTCATTAACTGCAGCGTATTTTACGCTGTACAACCCATTGCCTAGTATCCGGCCTTTGGCTGGGATCATGTGTCTAGACACGGGGACCGGTACAGTGACATTCATGTGTCATTAGGTCTCTTGTGTGAGAACACAGAGGATCACTACAGTGACACAGTTTGTCATTGGGTCTTCTTGTGTTGGGACATGTGGTCTTGACCAGGGCCGGGTTTGGGCGGGGACAATGCGACCTCATGCGAGGAAAAAAATATGCGACCTCAAGCGAGGAAAAAAAAAAAAAAAGACATTCATGTGTCATTAGGTCCTTTGTGTGAGAACACACAAGATCACTACAGTGAAACATGTTGTCATTGGGTCTTTTTGTGTTGGGACATGTGTCTTGACCAGGGCCGGGGGTTTTGGGCGTGTGCCAATGCGACCTCATGTGCGAGGAAAGAATAATGCGACCTCATGCGAGGAAAACAAAAAAAAAAGCACAACAAAATGTTTCATCAGCACTAACTAGTGCTGTTCATTAATCAGAAAATTACCCTTTTTGTATTTCTATCAATAGTTTTCTGCTTCCGGGTTATTAATAAAAGAAAAACACATTTTTCATATTGCTTCGTATTTATGGGCAAGGGTTATCTCTTAACGAAGAGTTTGGATTTGCTTAAACCAAATAAATAAATAAGTAAATAAATGAAGAAATAACCGAATACTTGGATGTGACTGTGTCCAATGGCTAGCATTCTTGCTACCCGTGGCAAGGCGATCGGTATCAAAATCTTAAACAAAAAATACGTCATTACTTTTACGTCATATTATTTGGTTCGGTGTTTGCAACGTTTCAAAGCAGGGCATCTATTTCAAATATTAACCATGTGCCTGGATCAGTCCGTTATATCAGTAGGCTATTTTGTAATGTGTGATATATTTCCTGATTATGTCAGAGTTAAGTAATGTGTGATATATTTATTGATTATGTAAGAGCTATGTAATGGGTGATATATTTCCTAATTGTGTGCGAGTTATGTAATAATGATATATTTCCTGATTATGTAAGAGTTAAGTAATGTTTGATATATTTACTAATTGTGTGCGAGTTATGTAATGTGTGAAATGTTTCCTGATTATGTAAGAGTTTTGTAATGTGTCATATATTTATTGATTGTGTAAGAGTTATGTAATTGGTGATATATTTCCTGATTGTGTGCGAGTTATGTAATGTGAGATATACTTCCCGATTATGTAAGAGTTAAGTAATGTGTGATATATTTCCTGATTATGTAAGAGTTATGTAATGTGTGATATAGTTCCTGATTATGTAAGAGTTAAGTAATATGTAATATATTTCCTGATTATGTAAGAGTTAAGTAATGTGTGATATATTTCCTGTTTATGTAAGAGTTATGTATTTATTTATTCATGTTCCAAAAGCGCCCTAGGGAGCATATATCCACAACTACAGCTGGTCACCATGGAGACAGCCTACATTAAAACATGCATGTGCTCTTCCAGTGGTGGTTTCTGTACCAATTAAATAAACATGATGTGGTTGCCAGCCACATGTATGTGTGGTCGTGCATTGCTGATGATGTTGTATAGTGGCTCGTATCACTTGGTTGATGGTATAAAAGTCATTTTTTACTGATGCAAAACAACAACAATTCACGAAGACAGCTGACGATTGATATCATCACTAGATGAGTAACTTGACTCCGACAACAGTACAAAATATGATGACTTTTATTTACATATAACGTGGCTTGTGTGAAATAATGAGTCCAAACTTCCCTTGAGGTTGGTCAACCTTGTACAGCATAAATTTACACTCAATTATTTTCTCAATGTCTTGCTCTCTCATTCTTCCTTACTGCCTCAGTGTTAACTAGCTGTCTCTAGATGTTAGGGCGTTCATTCTTCCTTACTGTCTCAGTGTTTACTAGCTGTCTCTAGATGTTAGGGCGGTCATTCTTCCTTACTGCCTCAGTGTTTACTAGCTGTCTCTAGATGTTAGGTCGTTCATTCTTCCTTACTGCCTCAGTGTTTACTAGCTGTCTCTAGATGTTAGGACGTTCATTCTTCCTTACTGCCTCAGTGTTAACTAGCTGTCTCTAGATGTTAGGTCGTTCATTCTTCCTTACTGCCTCAGTATTAACTAGCTGTCTCTAGATGTTAGGTCGTTCATTCTTTCTTACTACCTCAGTGTTAACTAGCTGTCTCTAGATGTTAGGTCGTTCATTCTTCCTTACTGCCTCAGTGTTTACTAGCTGTCTCTAGATGTTAGGACGTTCATTCTTCCTTACTGCCTCAGTGTTAACTAGCTGTCTCTAGATGTTAGGTCGTTCATTCTTCCTTACTGCCTCAGTGTTTACTAGCTGTCTCTAGATGTTAGGTCGTTCATTCTTCCTTACTACCTCAGTGTTAACTAGCTGTCTCTAGATGTTAGGTCGTTCATTCTTCCTTACTGCCTCAGTGTTTACTAGCTGTCTCTAGATGTTAGGACGTTCATTCTTCCTTACTGCCTCAGTGTTAACTAGCTGTCTCTAGATGTTAGGACGTTCATTCTTCCTTACTGCCTCAGTATTAACTAGCTGTCTCTAGATGTTAGGACGTTTATTCTTCCTTACTGCCTCAGTATTAACTAGCTGTCTCTAGATGTTAGGTCGTTCATTCTTCCTTACTGCCTCAGTATTAACTAGCTGTCTCTAGATGTTAGGACGTTCATTCTTCCTTACTGCCTCAGTGTTAACTAGCTGTCTCTAGATGTTAGGACGTTCATTCTTCCTTACTGCCTCAGTGTTAACTAGCTGTCTCTAGATGTTAGGACGTTCATTCTTCCTTACTGCCTCAGTATTAACTAGCTGTCTCTAGATGTTAGGTCGTTCATTCTTCCTTACTGCCTCAGTATTAACTAGCTGTCTCTAGATGTTAGGACGTTCATTCTTCCTTACTGCCTCAGTATTAACTAGCTGTCTCTAGATGTTAGGTCGTTCATTCTTCCTTACTGCCTCAGTATTAACTAGCTGTCTCTAGATGTTAGGTCGTTCATTCTTCCTTACTGCCTCAGTATTAACTAGCTGTCTCTAGATGTTAGGACGTTCATTCTTCCTTACTGCCTCAGTATTAACTAGCTGTCTCTAGATGTTAGGTCGTTCATTCTTCCTTACTGCCTCAGTATTAACTAGCTGTCTCTAGATGTTAGGACGTTTATTCTTCCTTACTGCCTCAGTATTAACTAGCTGTCTCTAGATGTTAGGTCGTTCATTCTTCCTTACTGCCTCAGTATTTACTAGCTGTCTCTAGATGTTAGGTCGTTCATTCTTCCTTACTGCCTCAGTGTTTACTAGCTGTCTCTAGATGTTAGTTCGTTCATTCTTCCTTACTGCCTCAGTGTTAACTAGCTGTCTCTAGATGTTAGGTCGTTCATTCTTCCTTACTGCCTCAGTATTAACTAGCTGTCTCTAGATGTTAGGACGTTCATTCTTCCTTACTGCCTCAGTATTAACTAGCTGTCTCTAGATGTTAGGTCGTTCATTCTTCCTTACTGCCTCAGTATTAACTAGCTGTCTCTAGATGTTAGGTCGTTCATTCTTCCTTACTGCCTCAGTGTTAACTAGCTGTCTCTAGATGTTAGGACGTTCATTCTTCCTTACTGCCTCAGTGTTAACTAGCTGTCTCTAGATGTTAGGACGTTCATTCTTCCTTACTGCCTCAGTGTGTTAACTAGCTGTCTCTAGATGTTAGGTCGTTCATTCTTCCTTACTGCCTCAGTATTAACTAGCTGTCTCTAGATGTTAGGACGTTCATTCTTCCTTACTGCCTCAGTATTAACTAGCTGTCTCTAGATGTTAGGTCGTTCATTCTTCCTTACTGCCTCAGTATTAACTAGCTGTCTCTAGATGTTAGGACGTTCATTCTTCCTTACTGCCTCAGTGTTTACTAGCTGTCTCTAGATGTTAGGACGTTCATTCTTCCTTACTGCCTCAGTGTTAACTAGCTGTCTCTAGATGTTAGGTCGTTCATTCTTCCTTACTGCCTCAGTATTAACTAGCTGTCTCTAGATGTTAGGTCGTTCATTCTTCCTTACTGCCTCAGTATTAACTAGCTGTCTCTAGATGTTAGGTCGTTCATTCTTCCTTACTGCCTCAGTATTAACTAGCTGTCTCTAGATGTTAGGACGTTCATTCTTCCTTACTGCCTCAGTATTAACTAGCTGTCTCTAGATGTTAGGTCGTTCATTCTTCCTTACTGCCTCAGTATTAACTAGCTGTCTCTAGATGTTAGGTCGTTCATTCTTCCTTACTGCCTCAGTATTAACTAGCTGTTCTAGATGTTAGGTCGTTCATTCTTCCTTACTGCCTCAGTATTAACTAGCTGTCTCTAGATGTTAGGTCGTTCATTCTTCCTTACTGCCTCAGTATTAACTAGCTGTCTCTAGATGTTAGGTCGTTCATTCTTCCTTACTGCCTCAGTGTTAACTAGCTGTCTCTAGATGTTAGGTCGTTCATTCTTCCTTACTGCCTCAGTATTAACTAGCTGTCTCTAGATGTTAGGTCGTTCATTCTTCCTTACTGCCTCAGTGTTTACTAGCTGTCTCTAGATGTTAGGTCGTTCATTCTTCCTTACTGCCTCAGTGTTAACTAGCTGTCTCTAGATGTTAGGTCGTTCATTCTTCCTTACTGCCTCAGTATTAACTAGCTGTCTCTAGATGTTAGGTCGTTCATTCTTCCTTACTGCCTCAGTATTAACTAGCTGTCTCTAGATGTTAGGTCGTTCATTCTTCCTTACTGCCTCAGTATTAACTAGCTGTCTCTAGATGTTAGGTCGTCGTTCATTCTTCCTTACTGCCTCAGTATTAACTAGCTGTCTCTAGATGTTAGGTCGTTCATTCTTCCTTACTGCCTCAGTATTAACTAGCTGTCTCTAGATGTTAGGGCGGTCATTCTTCCTTACTGCCTCAGTATTAACTAGCTGTCTCTAGATGTTAGGTCGTTCATTCTTCCTTACTGCCTCAGTATTAACTAGCTGTCTCTAGATGTTAGGTCGTTCATTCTTCCTTACTGCCTCAGTGTTAACTAGCTGTCTCTAGATGTTAGGTCGTTCATTCTTCCTTACTGCCTCAGTATTAACTAGCTGTCTCTAGATGTTAGGTCGTTCATTCTTCCTTACTGCCTCAGTATTAACTAGCTGTCTCTAGATGTTAGGTCGTTCATTCTTCCTTACTGCCTCAGTATTAACTAGCTGTCTCTAGATGTTAGAACGGTCATTCTTCCTTACTGCCTCAGTATTAACTAGCTGTCTCTAGATGTTAGGTCGTTCATTCTTCCTTACTGCCTCAGTATTAACTAGCTGTCTCTAGATGTTAGGTCGTTCATTCTTCCTTACTGCCTCAGTATTAACTAGCTGTCTCTAGATGTTAGGTCGTTCATTCTTCCTTACTGCCTCAGTATTAACTAGCTGTCTCTAGATGTTAGGTCGTTCATTCTTCCTTACTGCCTCAGTATTAACTAGCTGTCTCTAGATGTTAGGTCGGTCATTCTTCCTTACTGCCTCAGTATTAACTAGCTGTCTCTAGATGTTAGGTCGTTCATCCTTCCTTACTGCCTCAGTATTAACTAGCTGTCTCTAGATGTTAGGTCGTTCACGACTGGATAACGACTACTGCTGTCGAGATTTATCTCCCTTCTAAAATCTTCATGTATGTAAAATTCAACTGTCATTCAAACATTTTGATCCTAATTCTTCCTGTCTCTTATGTTTTTTTTTCTGTGCTCTGCTTAGCGTGTCTTAGTAAAGACTAGCCTAACCACCAGGGTGATAATTTCTGCCAAATTCTAATATTTTCTGTTCGTTAGGCTGACAACCGGTCTACCATTTCCTAGTTCTCCTGCCTAGCTACTGTCTATTGTTCTTCTCTTGTATTTACTAGACCACTTAAATTACAAAACATACCTGGCTTTCGAAATGTCTTGAAAATACTTCTACATTCTTGTGATTGGAACACTGTCTCTTGTCTACTGAATTAAATATGATAATTATCATATTGGCGTTCTAAGCGATTAAAAGGCTAGGCATCAGTACATATTTCTGTCACCCCAGTAAGCAATCAACTCAGTGGCATATTGTCTGATGGCCACCCCTTAATATCACTTGCCATTTCTTAGTATCTGTTACCACTAGAAACAATATGCTCTCCTGAGTATTGCTTTTCCCGACACATGCTTATGTGTCTTCCTACTCCTATTCAACCATCCCCTCTACCTAAGAATTTACTCTCAATGAGAATTAAGCGTAATCCCTCAAGAGAAAACTTTCTTTACATTTAAATTGAATAGCTTTATATTTACTTTACATTCAAATGAACAGGTTAATATTATTGATCGAATATGTTTACATTAACATCTACACTGATGGAAAAGTGTTCACAATATAGATTGAATATGTTTTCATTTACATCTACACTGGTTGAAAAGCTTTGAAACTTTCATTAATTATAAAGTGCATATATTTAAATAGACATTTACACTGTTTTGGAAAAGAAATATTATAATTAGATTGTACATCATTTCTTTTAACTTTCCCTCCCGGCTCCATATGGAACTTGAGACTACCTATGCTTTGTAGTTGTCATTGAGAAACAGGCAATAAAGCAGTCACCAGCCCTTGCGGTGGTGGTTCATGAAATAATCATTCTATATGATGAGGTTGCCAGCCACAAATGACTTGGACATCCAATAGAACTTTTCACGTATTGATATTCATTTGGCAATATATACATATTAGTTTATATGCTAGTAATGCAACAATTCTGAATTCAATGTAAACAACATACGCCAATCTTGGCAAACAGGCGGTTTGCTCAGAGAAGTAGGTTTAAGGCACTAGTAGATGCCTTTTTTCACATGTCTTGAGGGTCGTTAAGTTAGCACTAAACTCCCACTATGACACCGTGTTTTAGTTTTCTGAGATTCCGGTTCCTTATTAAAATAGTTTTCCTGGACTCTTTAAGTCTTTCAAGATGTTCCACAAAGTCCGGTCTGATAAATAGAATGCTGAATTCTAACCCTAACAGTCTTGTTTCGTCTTGGCAAGCGTGAATTTTCACAGTGTATTAAAACTTTAAATCTATTTCGATGCTAAGAAAGCTACAATCGTTTGAAACATGCGTGTTTAGTGGGGTAATTTCAAAATTATTTTCGCCTGAAATAATTTGCGTTATGCAACCGGTTACGTCTCCCATATATGGAATGAAAACGTCCGATCCTCTATCGGCTATGTGTGTCGTGAGTTGATCTGTTTCACATTCACAACACGGCCTTCTGAATAATTCTGAGTAACTCTGACCACACCGAGCGCCATATATTGTAAGAACTGTATGATACACTAGCCAATGAAAAGGGCTTCCTTATTCGTGTGTTTACTGAAATGTACTATGCTTAACATGGAGTCTAGTTGTGCAACCGAGTGGAAGATGTCATTTAAATACAATCTTATAAGCGAAGTACCACCTGTAAGAGGTAAATAATTCAACAACAGGAATGTTACTTTAGAGGTATGTGTAAAGACTTCCACGAAAATTAATTTATTAAGAGAGAAATATCGAGTGGAAAGGCATCGACACATCAGGTTAGTCCATAATTTATCTGTTTAAAGTACGCATAGAATAAAATGCACTTAGGAAAGTAAAAGACTATTAGATAGATAGATAAAGAATAATTCAGGGCACATTTTGAGCCTTAGATGAATAAAATCGCTCCAGAAATAAGAAAGATAATTGGGATAATAAATTTTTATAATTGAACAGCGAGACAAATTATGCCTCATTTTGAGATACGCAACACCCCGTTAACCACTGCTCCCCGATACGCCGGATGTGATGTATACATAGACCTTTACCTCCTGATAAATTGAGGCCATACGATTTGAAAAGCACAGCAAGCAGAAGAAGCGGTAAAATTATTGATGAAGAGTGTCTTTGCCTTTTGTACCTGAGAGCAGATCATTCTAACCATTAACAGCTCGTCTGTGTGTGCCAGAGGGTAAGAAAAAAAAAATATATATATATATATATATATATATATATATATATATATATATATATATATATATATATATATATATATATATATATATATATATATATTTCTATTAATTCACTACAGTGTGCGATAAGGAGTGGTTAGACGTGTTTCTGCAACCATTGTGTAATTTCTGAAGGACTTACCCGCCTATGTATATTCACATTAAATTGAGAATGATGGTAAAAGTGTGTCTGTAGGTTTGGAAAAGCATTTAAAGAATTATTTCTTGATGGAATGGGACACATACCAGGAACATAAGGAATGATGACAGAAATTGTTTTACTGTATTGATCAAGGTATTACTTAGTATTTTGAAACAAAACCTAATAATTGTATGGAGGTGAATCATGGACAATTGTTTATAACCAAGATTTTGAAGAAGATATGTTCATAGTTAACTGACTCATGTTAATGCTGTCATGATTTGACCTGTGCGTCTATCTGCACACAGTCGTCTGAAAACTATCTCTTACCTCCCACTTCTGGGATAAATAGATAGAGATAGGCAATATAGTAGTGAAATTAAATATCTTTTCAGGTTACATCCTGAAATTAACGTCCACCCTAACAAGCCAGACTCTTCTCTAAGATCCAGTGGTGCGAAAGCCTTTAATGGTATAAGGCCGGTCACCCCGATCCTAAGGCCTGGAGGAGACAGATTTCCTGCCAGAACCCACGGTGGAACAGACAACAAAATCAAGAAGTGAAGATAAGTGGCCACACCAGGCTACTGTACGGTTTATCCCAGCATCACCATAAACTAGATAGTCACATGATGACTAAACAGTGCATTTTAGCTAGGCAAACATCCTAGTCAGTACTTAGCAAAGAATCTGGAACTGTGGACAAAATAGACTTAAGCTTAACATACAAACCTTCGACAACCAGTGTGAGTTCATCCAAGAGAGAACCTTTTATTAATGTCAGAGACTGTTGTACTTTTGTGAACAATTTTCAAATCTTTATTTATTTAAATTTGTAATTGAATTTTAGTTCTTGAAAGATTTTAAAGCAGAAAATAAGACGTGTTAAAATAAATTGTAAATATTTACCAGCAGACTTACTTACTTATTTAAGTTGAGTTTAAGTTATTGTTGGTAGATAATATAGTTAATCCGGTAGCAGAGTCAACAATAATAATAATACAATAATCAAGGGAGGATCTTGAGAGGGAGCCCATAGGATCCAGGATAATACACTAACATCATACCTGGAAACTTATACAGTTTGACCCTACCTTTGATGTCCATACACCCTTACTCTTTTCAGAGAAGGGGGTAGTTCTTATAAGACCAGACTCTTAGCTGGCACTATCCTGATATCACCTGATACAACTTTTTGTCCAGGATACTTATTAATTTTAATAATATCTGACCCTCTCGCGACAATGTGTACAAATAATTTATCATTACTTTAATATAGAGTAATGTTTTTTTTTCAGCCCTTCGGCCCAATGACATGTCATTGCGAGGCTGGGAAGCCTATGGACTTTCCTTCCAATTCGGTCATGAGCTTCGCTCCTTCCCATCCACGTAGGCTTTATCTCAGGAGCCGTTCAGATTATTCAGTCTAAATCCGGGTCGAAGACACTTCTTCAAATGCCCACGCCCTGCGTGAACCTTGAACACCTGATCACCAGTGCAAAGTTGTAACCATTACACCAGCGCGGCTCCCAAAGCAAAGTTATATAATACAGTATGTTCAAGAGGTTCATGAGGAACGCTTGATCAGCGCTGACAGAGGATGTTACGCACAGTATTTTTTTCTTAAGACTGTGTGTAACTAAATCTGTATGGATTGTACACTTTGAATTTTTTGTGACCTAAGACAGATAACCTTGTTTAATTTATGGATACATTGTACTATGAGGGTTAACTTCTCTTGTTGGTTGACACGTTGGTTATCTGATCTTGTGTCTTGACTCGCTGAGTCATTTTTTTCGAACGATGTCTCCTTATACGGTAATGTTGGTCAACTATTTCTTGGAATGATTGAAACTAGGATTGAGTTGTATTCCCATGTCCATATAAGGCGTGATTATTTACTGGACCCAGTATCAAGGTCTTTGTCTTGTTTGGACTGACACATACTGTTAATAGGGGAACAACAGAAGTGATTGCGTCATTAAGGGGCTGAGTTGCCCACTGTATACTTCCGGTGTTATCTTGTGTTTCTTACTGATAAATAGTCAGTAAAAGCATCCTTTTTGGGGGATGCCTAGCTGGCCGTGGGGTCAGTGTGATTCGCTTGATAGCTAGGCGGAGTTGTCGTACGGAAGGTACGGGGTTCGAACCCTGGGTAAGCCACTCACGTCTGTTGTTTTTCTGTTGTCCAAGTGTTCTACTTCTTTATTTCTTACGAGTGCCTGAAAACATACCTTTATGTTTGTCTAATATTAATTTACTGTTTACAGGCCTCGGGTTTCCCTTCCTTATGTGTTATTTATGTTCATACAATACCAGAAACCTACCCACTGTTCTATACTACTGTCCTTTAGTCTTCTACTATTTACTGGACCCAGTATCAAGGTCTTTGTCTTGTTTGGACTGACACATACTGTTAATAGGGGAACAACAGAAGTGATTGCGTCATTAAGGGGCTGAGATGCCCACTGTATACTTCCGGTGTTATCTTGTGTTTCTTACTGATAAATAGTCAGTAAAAGCATCCTTTTTTGGGGATGCCTAGCTGGCCGTGGGGTCAGTGTGATTCGCTTGATAGCTAGGTGGAGTTGTCGTACGGAAGGTACGGGGTTTGAACCCTGGGTAAGCCACTCACGTCTGTTGTTTTTCTGTTGTCCAAGTGTTCTACTTCTTTATTTCTTACGAGTGCCTGAAAACATACCTTTATGTTTGTCTAATATTAATTTACTGTTTACAGGCCTCGGGTTTCCCTTCCTTATGTGTTATTTCTGAACTTAGCTTTATTGAAATTGTTCCTTCAGCGTTCGTTGTGAGTGTTAGTCAGATGTTTGCGTTCTGCGCATGTCTAAACTTTGAGAAGGTTAGTTTCGTCTTCCGCCCAGTGATTAATCGAGATGAACTGAGCAGAGAAGGACGCTCTGGCGTCTTGTGTTTTTTTTATAGGGAATTCGATAGTCTTTTTGTGAGTTAGTTATCTAACGAGACTTTCCCTGTATAATTCAAAACCGCCTGGAGGCATATGTTTTTGGTGTTGATTCCGAAGAAAGGTAATACCTCCTTTATTTGAACTTTATGATTCATCTAGAAGTTCGACATTTTGTCGCTCTCTGCTCGCTTGTGTGTCACAAAATGGAGAGGTACTTTGATTAGGAAACTTCACCACCGGTATCTTTATACCTGAGATATTTATATATACGGGTCGCTCTAGACCAACAGAACTATTGTCTATGTTCCAGGTTTCGCTATGCCAGCGATTGCACCTAAGTCGGAGGGTTAGACTTAGGAATGTTATAAAGGTCAGTTTGACCTGTACTCCTGTGTATGCAATTCTCGTGCGGACGATAATGGATTTATTTTGTACATCTGTTCTGCCAGCATCAGGGGAGGAGTAATTATTATTATTTGATGTACACTGATGATATACAGCTGACACTATTGCAGGATTGATATTTATAAACATTAGGTATCCAGATCTGTGCCATATCATATTATACAGATCCATGAACCAAAACTTTATGACACTGTATCCACTGAACTATTGTTTACTCTATGACTGATGAGAGTTGGATCCTACATGACTAGCAGTTGGCACCAATATTATGTTGAATGCTAAATTCGTTGAACTGTGATGTTTATGAAGTATGTAACGTGACTGTCATTGTGGCGTGCAATAAATGATAAAAAAACGTCAAGAGCAGTTACCATCTTTATGACTTTCCATGTCATTTTGCATGTGCTGTACCCTGTGGACTGCTTAACTACAATACACACAGCAACAACAAAAACCAGATAAGACACCTTACACAAACCAACTATAATCTACCTGGCGCCATCTATCATTTATATGGTGGCCAGAAGTTGGTTTCATCTGGTACCAGCACTCAAGGGACTCAACAAACCCAGACATCATACCACAAGACAACATTGCAGTTTCAACTCTACCTTCCATGAAATATTTTGAAAGTACCCGGCGCTGCTCGTCAGTATTACAGTTTTCCTGATTTAGAAGGACAAGTACCGAGCGAGTCGATTGCCTGATCTGTAAGGAAGAAGGACAAGTGCCGTAACAACTGTTCCAGTGGCAGAAGCTCATTTTCCTGCGTCATGACTGTCTATGGGAGCAGATGTTGATCAACGTTGGATCATTATCCTCAGAATGCTGATCGCAACCTGTTCTGCACCGTGCTGACGTTTGGACATATAGAAGTTAAGTGGCCTGTTTTGTTTGTGAACTGTGCCCTTATATCCTAACTGAGCCTTCTGTACTTTCACACACTTTTTCCCACTGTTTTCATGCTACATGTTTACATGTTTATATGTTATTTGTATATTTATATGTTTATTTCAGCGGGCTGGTTGGGTAGGTGACTGTCATAAGAGATACCACATAATAGAGGTCTTATGATAGCGTTCTGGTAGGAGCAATTTTCTTGATTGAAAATTTGCGTACAACATCTGTTGCAATTATTGTTAGTTGTGACGACAAGTGCGTTTTTGTTTTCGTTATTTTTCGCATTCTTTAGTTTTGTTTTGATTTGTTCATATTTGTAGGTCTCCCCTTTTCTGTTATTCAGTTCTTTACATCATTTGTGTTTATACACTGTGACGTCATTTGTTTGTTTACATTTTTCGCATTTGTCATCACATTCTTTGTGATATTTTCTTTTAGTTTTCGCTGTTTATTTAGTTGACTTTTGCGAATGTTTTCGTATTGTCTTTGATCTTTGTTATTGTTTACATTGTCTTCGACCTTTGTTATTGTTTACATAGTTCTTGCATAGTTAGCTTTTGCTATTGTTTCATATTTGCTCATGCACTATTGATTTATAGTGCACTTATCATAACTAACTAGTGGATTTGTACATGCACTATTACATGTGTAGTGCACTTATGATAAATAACTGAGGAATTTGTGATTATGCACTAATTTGTGTAGTGCCCTGATGATTGAGAAGTGACTGGTGATATTATTATACATTTGGTTATACAAGTTCTTTAAGAAAGACTTGTTTCCCACAGAGATTGGAGTAAATATTGTGACTTTACAAGTACTTTATTAAAGTCTTGTCACTATTAAGGTTGAAATAAGTTAATTAATTATTTCAGGTTTTGTACTCATAATATTAGACATCATGTCTACACTTGATTACTTTATTGAACAAGGGAAAGCCCTTGGTAAGACTGGTGATAATTTAGAAGAGTATGCAAATACTCAATGGACTAAAGCACTAAATTCTGAGGAGAAAAGACAAAAAGAGGAAAATAAAAGATTAGACAGAGAAACTGAACAAAAGAAGATAGATGCTGAGAATCTGAGGCTGCAGATGCAGTCAGATAAAAGAAAATTCCAGATGGAAATGGAAAAACAGAAAAGAGAAGCGGAAGCTGAGGAGAGAAGACTTGAAAAAGAGGCTGAGAATAAAAGACTTGAAAAAGAGGCTGAAAATAAGAGACTTGAAAAAGAGGCTGAGAATAAAAGATTAGAAAAACAAGCTGAGGCTGAAGAAAGAAAGTTACAGGCTGAAGCTGAAGAAAAAGGTTACAAAGAGAGGCTGAGGCTGAAGAAAGAAGGTTACAAAGAGAGGCTGATGAGAGAAAAGCAAAAATGGAGCATGAAGAAAAACTCTTAGCTTTGGAATTAGAAAAGTTAAAATTGATGAACGTGGGTAATGCTAATGATACAAATAAGGTATCATCTTCTGATAAGACTAATGCTAGTAATTTCAAGCTTAATCTACCAGCATTCAATGCTTCCATTGATGATATAACGTTTATCAGGACAGATTTGAAAGTTCATGTAAGGTACATAACATAGACAAATCACTTTATGTTTATCATTTGTCCAAAATACTTAGAGGTGATGCTTTGACCATGTTAGATGAGCCTGAAAAGAACAATTAAGAGGTTGTCAGGGCTTTCTTGTTAAAGAAATACCAACTTAACGAAGACGGCTATCGTCTGCAATTTAAAAATATGTTGCCTGAAACTGGAGTAGAATTCTCTGAATTCATATCAAAGATACGTCTTACTTTTACACGTTGGGTTGAACTGTCTAAGACAGAACATACATATGAAGCACTTATGGACTTACTGCTTAGAGACAAGGTTATGTCTTCTGTCAATGAATCTTTTCTAGCTTTTCTTCATGAGCGTAAGCCTAAAAACATAAGAAAATGGAAGAATACTGTTGCCAGTATGTCACTGCGCATCCTCATGTAACCATTAGCAACTCTAAAGTAAAAGAAGGTCTGCCAGTTGCTTTGGCAGCACCTTATGGCCCAATTTTCATGCGTAAATTTCAGAGTAGCCAACAAAATTTTAATAAGAAGAGTAACCGTAATTATGCTCAGAATCATAGCAATCAATTTCAGGGTGATTCTTCTTCACAGAACTGGAGACAAGCTGATACTCCACGGTATACTACTCCCAATAATTTTAGACATTTTCGCAAAAATAGTCAGTATAGAGGAAACTATTTTTCGCGGAGACCTCAAAACCAATATAATAGAGGTTCTCAACAGTATAGAAATAGTAATGACAGTTATGTAAACTGGAATTCAAACCAGGATAACAATTACAGTAGAAAGTTTAATGATAATTGCAGAGGCAATAATGGTCGCGGTAGATCGCAACATAAAATAAAGAGATATCAACAGGCAAACTCTGTACAGCAAGAGTCTCAGGGAGCATGTAAACAAGGTGATGATAATAAAATCTCTAGTGCTAACTCATGTTCTGCCTTTGACTTTGGTAGGGCAACTAAATGTCCCCAATGCAGTACTCTGTTTGAACCGACTACCGTTACTACTTTAAGCTGTGGTCACCCTCTTCCCGCTCTTCCTGCATCAGTTTCGCATGACGGGAGAGGTTCTCTTATCCTACATAAGGGTCTTGTAAATAGTAATCCAGTCTCAGTACTTTTTGATTCTGGATGTACTACTATTGGTGTTAGACAATCTCTTGTAGATCCATCCTGTGCTACAGGAAAGGTGATCAAATGTGTCACATTTGGTGGCACTTTGGAAAAGTACCCTACTGGCATAATACATATTTCTACTCCCTTCTTTACGGGAGATGTCCACGCGTGTCTTCTTCCAAACCCTATTGCGGACCTTATTATTGGTCGTATTCACTGAGTTAGGGAATGTACCCCACAGCAGATTGCTGTTTGGGAGGAGCAAAACATTGAAGCTACCAATGCGGTGGTCACAAGAGCACATGCTCTGGATCCACCTCAGACTTCATTAACTGATAATAATGAAGTAGATAGCCAAAATAGTCACTTGATTATTTCACGTGACTCATTTATCAAATTGCAAGAAGAAGATCCTTCTTTACAAAAATTCTTCATTCTGGCATAAAAGGGTGATCCTAATCAGAATACTAATAGAAAATCTTGGATTTCTATGAAGAACGGCGTACTTGTGCGTATGGTACAAGACTCGACTACGTCCACTCATTCTCAAATTCTAGTGCCTAAGAGTATGAGATTGCAAATATTGCAACATGCTCATGACTCGGAATGTGCTGGACATATGGGTCTTTTCCGTACAAAGTCGAGGGTTCTTGCGGCTTTCTTTTGGCCATTTGTGAGCAAGGACATACGAGTTTACTGTCGTTCTTGTAAAGTGTGTCAGGAGGTCAAATCGAAAGGACCACGACATACTGCGCCTATCCAGGCTGCTGACATTCCTATTCGCCCTTTTCAGAAAATGGCAATAGATATTATCGGTCCTTTTAGGATCAAGTCGGCAAGAGGACATCAATTTATCCTTACATGTGTCGATATGTGCACACGTTGGCCAGAGGCTATACCTCTTAAGAGCATCTCCACTGCTGATATCGCAGACGCTCTTTGGCTGATATTTTCTCGCTTGGGATTCCCCGGAGAAATATTGTCAGACCATGGCACTCAACTTATATCCGACACTATGTCACAGGTAATGTCTATGCTACATATTAAAAGGTCTCTCAGCAGTATCTATCACCCAATGTCTAATGGGTTAGTTGAGCGTTTTAATAGGACACTAAAAACTTTACTTGGGAAGATAACTGAGGATCATTCTCAGGATTGGGACAGGGTTTTACTCGCGGCTCTCTTTGCTTATAGAGAGGTTCCCAATGAACACACAGGGTTCTCTCCTTTTGAACTTGTCTTTGGCGCGCGACCGCGCGGTCCTATGTCTTTACTCCACGATCTTATCACTGCCGATAATATTAGCAATGAGACTCAATCGTCTTATGAGTATGTCATTGCTCTTAGGCAAAAGATCATCGAGGCATGCAAACTAGCAACTTCTTCATCCGAATTTGCTTAAGAAAAGGCAAGGCAGTTTGCAAATAAAAATAGATGTCTATGACAACTTTGTCCAGGTGACAAAGCATTCGTTCTTCTTCCGTCAAGGGAGAAAAGACTTCTTATTGCATGGAAAGGTCCGTATGCAATAGTCTCTAAAATTTCCGATGTCGACTATGTTGTCGATATTGATGGAAAGCATAAAACTTTCCACATAAATATGCTCACGGAATTTCATGAAAGACCTGACTATTTGCAGCTTTTTTTCCAAGCAACGGACAATTCTCCAGTACCTCATGGTCACTACTCATCCCTGTCAGTTATACAGGATGAAAAAACTACTTTTTCTGATGTCAATCTTCCACTTCCTGTGATCCCACTTTATTCAACGAAATCTTGGAAAAACGTTTCCGTTTCTCCTAATCTTTCCGCTGAGGAATATCGACAAGTCTCTTCGATGTTACAAACATTTCAGGATGTCCTTACCGACATCCCGGGACACACAAATGTCATTGAACATGACATAATTCTAACTGACCATAATCCTATCAGAGTCAGACCCTATCCGATACCTATCCATTTTCAGTCGCAAGTCGAAAAAGAATTGGATGAAATGATACGATTGGAAATCATTGAACCATCCACTTCAGCATACTCTTCGTCGATGGTTATTGTTCGAAAGAAGGACAATAACATTCGCATTTGCGTTGATTATCGCAAATTGAACCAAGTTACGAAGTTCGATGCTGAACCTATGCCTTCATTGGAAGAGCTGCTAAACAAACTTTCTAATTCTAAATTCTTTACCAAATTCGACTTATCGAAAGGTTATTGGCAAGTTCCTTTAACTGAACGAGCCAAACCTTTTACTGCTTTTTCTACACCTAGGGGTTTATTCCAATGGAATTTCATGTCTTTTGGTCTTATGAACGCCCCTGTTACATTCGTACGCATGATGCGTCGAATTCTCGCATACCGTTAGATGTCATAGCATACTTAGACGATATCTGTCTGTTCAGTGATTCCTGGGAAGATCACTATTTGGGTTTATACGAATTGCTGTCTACTGTTCGTAAGTATAACTTAACTGCAAAACCCTCTAAAGCCTTTATAGGATTTAGTGAGATTTCTTTCCTGGGTCATCGTGTTGGTCATGGTCTTTTAAAGACAGAAGATCACAATGATTCAAAAATACTTAACATTTCTGTCCCTAAGACGAAAAAACAAGTGCGTAGTCTCTTAGGTTTGATACAATTTTACGGACGATTCATACCGAATCTGTCCTCCATTATGGCACCTCTTTCTACTTTATTGAAGAAAGGATCGCCTAATCTGATCCGCTGGTCTCAAGAATGCCAATCCTCATTGGACCAGATTAAAACTCTACTTTCATCTCCACCTATCCTTAGATTACCTACTATTGAGAAGACTTTTGTTCTTCGAAGTGACGCCTCGTCCACTGGGATTGGGGCAGCACTAATGCAAGAGTATTCAGATACTCTGCATCCGGTGATGTATATCTCTAGGAAATTAAATGCTGCAGAGAGGAATTACTCGGTTTTAGACCGTGAATTATTGGCTATGGTTTGGTCAATCCTCAAGTTGCAAAGATTCCTTCTAGGCGCACATTTCATTGTGGAAACCGACCAGAAAGCTCTTACTGCTATTCAGAGCAAAAACTTGAAGAGCTCGAGGTCCACTCGATATGCCATAGCTCTTCAACAATTTCACTTTACTGTGCGAGCTATCCGTGGTTCGGATAATGTGATGGCAGACATTCTGTCTAGATGACCACATGATTCCACTTAATTCTTCTGTCATATATTCCCTGTTAAACGTCGAGATCTATAACATTTCTATACTATAAAGATATATTAGCACATGTGTGCTCATTTTGGTAATTTATAGCATTGTAATTGTCTTGTTCTGTTACTGATTTTGGTATAACGGAAGAAGGCTTAGTTAGCAATATACGGGCCAAAAGCTCACATGGCCACAATTTATATATTGTACTTTGATTACTGTATTAAGAAATTTAGCATATACCATAAAGATTTGTGTTATTGATATTTTCGCAGCACATCTTTGACGTCTGTGACAGTATGGATATTATGTCAACCATGAAGCATATCAAGTTCTTACCTGCTGTGGAACGACTATATCCATCTCTACGTCGAACATATGATTTATTGATTCGTAATATGTTGTGTCATGATATTACTACATTTCATGATTTTAAATGTATTTTTGTTCATACTATGAAAACATATTTCTATGAGTATAATTTTGCTTACATTATGATGTTGCCATCATGTGGCGTATGTTGGTGGCACCTCCCTGGAATATGCGTGTACACTTAGGGAAATTTTGTCTCTAAGAATTTGAGATATAATCTCAGCTACCGCTCCTTGCGTCGAGCTAGCCTCATATTAGGCATTATATCCGCGCATCATACGTGCGTTACGAGCCTGTTGTTTCTGGCTCTTGGATTTAAAAAAAAAATGTTTCATTTTTTTCCCCCCAATAATGTTACGCACAGTATTTTTTTCTTAAGACTGTGTGTAACTAAATCTGTATGGATTGTACACTTTGAATTTTTTGTGACCTAAGACAGATAACCTTGTTTAATTTATGGATACATTGTACCATGAGGGTTAACTTCTCTTGTTGGTTGACGCGTTGGTTATCTGATCTTGTGTCTTGACTCGCTGAGTCATTTTTTTCGAACGATGTCTCCTTATACGGTAATGTTGGTCAACTATTTCTTGGAATTATTGAAACTAGGATTGAGTTGTATTCCCATGTCCATATAAGGCGTGATTTCTGAACATAGCTTTATTGAAATTGTTCCTTCAGCGTTCGTTGTGAGTGTTAGTCAGGTGTATGCGTTCTGCGCATGTCTAAACTTTGAGAAGGTTAGTTTCGTCTTCCGCCCAGTGATTAATCGAGATGAACTGAGCAGAGAAGGACGCTCTGGCGTCTTGTGTTTTTTGATAGGGAATTCGATAGTCTTTTTGTGAGTTAGTTATCTAACGAGACTTTCCCTGTATAATTCAAAACCGCCTGGAGGCATATGTTTTTGGTGTTGATTCCGAAGAAAGGTAATACCTCCTTTATTTGAACTTTATGATCCATCTAGAAGTTCGACATTTTGTCGCTCTCTGCTCGCTTGTGTGTCACAAAATGGAGAGGTACTTTGATTAGGAAACTTCACCACCGGTATCTTTATACCTGAGATATTTATAAATACGGGTCGCTCTAGACCAGTGTTTCCCAAACTTTTTTGGGTCACCGCCCCCTTGGCTCCCAGGGCATGCCCCAGCGCCCCCCTTCATTTCCCCCCAGTACATAAAAAAATGTAAAGAGTGAAAAATAAGAGCAACTGTTAATACAGTAACAACTAATTGCTCAATTTATCACATTCTAATATAAAGATACAGATACGCTTATTTATTAACTTAATATTAAAAGAAAAACTTAATTACTTAATGCAGTAAAACAAACAGCAGTATGCGAAAGTAAATTAGTAACAAACTTACTTCATTTTTAACTTCGGTGAGATGGATGTGCCTGGTGTAGTGATATCAGCTTCTCAACATCAGGCTGAAAGTTACTTAGAAGGAGTCTCAGATCCCCACGTTCAGTAATCTGTAGTCTGTTTCTCTGCTTCGAAAGAAGTTGGAAAACCGCGCTGAAACCACGCTCTACTAAATACGATGTTGGAAAGGCAATACAGAATATCTTAACCTTTCCCCCACACTGCAGGATAGCGTTCAGAGATTTCTTTCTGCAACCAAAAGTCTTGATATGATTTCTTGAACACCGGCTTAAGCTCAACGTCATTTTGTAGCGATATCAGTTCCTCTTCCATCCTTCCTAGTTCCTCACTGCACACGTCCAGGAATGGATTTATTATCCAGTCTGGAATAGTGATCAAAAGAAGATCCTGAAACCTCTGAGACATGTCTTTCTGCAGCATATCTAGATGTGCACAATATACTTGAAGATTATCCTCTGGTATTTTGTCTTTCTCTTCCAACTCTAAGAGGCTGGGAAATGGGATTAACTCACGACGGCCAATATTACGTTTGAATAGCGCTAATTTGGCAAGAAACGTGGAGACGACAGATTTGACATTTATAAGATTAATATCATTTCCTTGCAGTTGTATATTTATTTCGTTAAACTTTGTGAATAAATCTGACAAATATGCAATGTCATGCCTGATATTCGTTAGTTCTGTACTGAGCGAAGCATGCGAGTCTTTGAAGAATTCTACCACAGTTTCAAAAAGAGCATAAAATCGTCTCAGACAATTTCCTTTTGAGAGCCACCTAACTTCTGTGTGCATCAGCAAACGTTCAAACTGTTCATCATTCTCAATACAAAGCTCTCGAAATAGTCGAGAATTGAGAGCATGGGACTTAACTTTGTTAATCGCTGTGATACCAGTATTTAATGATTTGTGAAGCCGATCACTTATATTTTTTGCGACAAGATGTTGTCTGTGAATTACACAGTGTATTGTAAATATACCAGGTACAGCTTCTTTTAAGAAAGCGATAAACCCGCGGTAACAACCTATAATTGATGGTGCCCCATCTGGTGCACAGCAAGAATGTTAGTAAGCGGAATGTCCATCTCTTTGAAAAATTTCTCTACTACGCGAAATATTGACTGTCCTTTTGTATCAGTTACTAGTTGCTTAGCAAATAACAACTCTTGAACCAAGATTTTATCTTTTACGAAGCGAACATAGGCAAGAATCAAAGATTCGTTGCTAGGCAAAGTTGACTTATCCAACTGCAATGCAAATTCTGTTGTCCTAAGTATGTTGCACAATGTATTTTCAACATTCTCAGCCATTTCATCTATTCTTCTTTGAACAAAGGTATTGCTGAGCGGAATTGCTTTAATTATTTGTTCAGGTGACTAATGCATAACTGTACTCACAAACTCCCTTAGAGCTGGCAAAATCAAATTTTCTGCGATTGTATGAGACATTCCAGATTTAGCTATCAGCAATGAAATTTTGTATGAAGCTCGCAAACCATCACAGCCTTGTTGTGAAGTGTTGACAAACATGTCACGGACTGTTTTACGTTTCTGAAAGTTTTCAGAAGTGACTGAAAATATGTCAAACTTGTATCTGTTTTATCTGGGTGAATTTTTTTCAAATGTTCAAGTAGTCTGGACGGTTTCATTGCCTCATTTGAAAAGGCCCTCTCACATAATAGACACATTGGCAGTTGTTGGTTATTTATTGCTGGAATAAATCCATATTTCAGATATTCCACGCTGTATTGTCTGCACTTCTTTTTGGTTTGTTCTGCTTTTGCCATATTTGTTCTGAATTCTGGAACAAAAAAATTGATTTTACAATGTTGCAGATAGAAAAATGTTCTTCGAGTAAACAACAAAAGCTGAATTAAAGTTGGCTTTACAAAAATGTTGACACAGATGTTCTTACCAGTTTACTCTTCTATTTTATAAAGTTTCTTAACCACAGCCATAAATAAATTAGAAAAATACAACAATCAGAAAAAAAACACACAATTAGCAACAGCAACACCAACACTGAAGTAACCCAATAATCATTTCATAAAGTATAATAATAGTTATTTAATATGAACAAAATATAAAATAACGCACTATATTGATAGGTCTTCAGATTTAAAAATTGAGAGACAGTAGCCTAACTACAAAGTGTGGAGATCCCGGTAACAAATTAAAAGGATGTAATTTAATGGATTGAACAGAAATATTCAATATACGGCAAATCTGTATCAAAATTTATCTGCTTAATTAATAATTAATGTTAGTAAAACTGATGCTAGCTCTGTGCAAACAAACAAAAAATATAAGTAAGAAAACTTACCTTATCGACAGGATGAAATTGGTTGATACCCGGTACATGTTTATTTGAAACCACTGTTCCCAAGAAAAGCTGAGAAAGTTTGTTGGTTTTGCTCATAGCCAGCGCAAAGTTGAAATAGACGGGAAACGTACATCGCGCCAGTCGATTTATGAAAGTCTGAATGTAAGGTAGGAAAGCCGGTTCAGAGAATCAAAGACTGATTTATAATGCCAAGTACTGTAAAAAAACGTTCTCCCTTGAACCTTTTCTCTTATTTATTACCAATCTGCAAATATCTAGTTACCACTAGCCCCACAAATACTGAGACAATAAATTCCGCAACAAAGCAAAGTTGGTACTTTCTGAATCACCGGCAAGTATCTAATTTCGTCAGTGCCATCGGCACGGATCATGTCTCTTCCTTAAAGAGTTAACGAATGGACAATAGGTGTTTGGTTAACCCCCTTTCCTAGCAGTTCCCGATTACCGTTTATGGTCAGCGATAGTTACCTGAGCACAGAATGACAGGCATAGACGAAGCTATGCCTTGCTTAATGATCCTAGTAATACAACCATCCCCATCGTCCCCGCTTCACTGATGTTGTCTCTCAAATCCACAATTCCTTTCTCCCCCGCACGTACTGAATTTAGCTTGTCAAATCCTGAACCCCCCTTACTACTAAACGCCCACTGTTTACTACTGAACGCCCCCCTCTGGACCATTTTTCCGTATCGCCCCCTTGGACCCTTCCAAAGCCCCCAGGGGGGCGGTACCGCCCACTTTGGGAACCACTGCTCTAGACCAACAGAACTATTGTCTATGTTTCAGGTTTCGCTATGCCAGCGATTGCACCTAAGTCGGAGGGTTAGACTTAGGAATGTTATAAAGGTTAGTTTGACCTGTACTCCTGTGTATGCAATTATCGTGCGGACGATAATGGATTTATTTTGTACATCTGTTCTGCCAGCATCAGGGGAGGAGTAATTATTATTATTTGATGTACACTGATGATATACAGCTGACACTGTTGCAGGATTGATATTTATAAACATTAGGTATCCAGATCTATGCCATGTCATATTATACAGATCCATGAACCAAAACTTTATGACACTGTATCCACTGAACTATTGTTTACTCTATGACTGATGAGAGTTGGATCCTACATGACTAGCAGTTGGCACCAATATCATGTTGAATGCTAAATTCGTTGAACTGTGATGTTTATGAAGTATGTAACGTGACTGTCATTGTGGCGTGCAATAAATGATTAAAAAAAAACGTCAAGAGCAGTTACCATCTTTATGACTTTCCATGTCATTTTGCCTGTGCTGTACCCTGTGGACTGCTTAACTACAATACACACAGCAACAGCAAAAACCAGATAAGACACCCTACACTACATCTATAAGAATACTTGGTGTCGATAGGGGTGGTATTGGAAGGCAGCGAAATCCACCCGTATCAAGGATCAAGACCATTAATATAACACTTACGCCGCGCAAGTTGCACACCGTGCGTTGCACACTTTTTCTTCTGGCAGGAGTTACTATTTTGAGTGTGACCGACCGACGTAACATACAACGGTAATTATGTTATTTGGGAATGGGAATACTATAGCACGTTTCACTAGCTTTGCCCAACATCAAAATGCTATATCTCAGCGAATATATAACGCATATAAGTGAAATTTTGTGTGTGAATTTGAAATGGTATAGACCCTATGAATTAAATTTATAATTTAAAATGCGGCCATTGGTTTCAATTTTCGTTTCTTTGCGATATAATATAAAATCCTACTTGCCAACACACATCACACGCACACATATTGAAATGTCTACAGTTAATTATACGTCCTCATTTGCACATTTTCTGTTTATCGAGCAATCGAAAAGATTTTAGCTTGAAATTGCGTGAAATTGCACTTCTTGAACATAAAACAGTTTATTTCCGGTGTTACGCACACATTGTCAATCAGTGGCGTGTCTACAAAAAGTATTGTTTGGTTAAGTAAGAAAAATGAGTCTGCGAGTACATTTTATGACATTACAGCAAATCACAAATAGGATTTTTAAGTATTTCTGCAATGAAGCTACTCGAGGAAAATTATATCATTCTATTTCAAACCCACAAAAGAGGACTATTAATGCCTTGCGGATAAGCAAACGATCATTGCACCGCTGGATAGCACTTACTTACTTAGTCGTTCCCCTTCTACCGTGAGGTGTAGAGGTTTGGAAGAGAGAACATAAATAACACATAAGGAAGGGAAACCCGAGGCCTGTAAACAGTAAATTAATATTAGACAAACATAAAGGTATGTTTTCAGGCACTCGTAAGAAATAAAGAAGTAGAACACTTGGACAACAGAAAAACAACAGACGTGAGTGGCTTACCCAGGGTTCGAACCCCGTACCTTCCGTACGACAACTCCGCCTAGTTATGTTTGTCTAATATTAATTTGGAAGAGAGAGCGCCAGATCATTCTATTTGCTGTCTTCTTCCTGGCCTGGTTCCATTCTAGTCCTCGGTCCTTCAAAGATTGTCTAATGTTGTCCTATCAGCGGACTCTGGGTCGTCCTGGAGGTCTGGATCCCTGGCTCTTTGTTTCCCATGCTTGTCGTGGTAGCCGATCTTCTCCCATTCTGCAGACATGGACAAACCATCTTAGTTGGGACTGTTCTATTTGGGTCTGCAGCGGGTGGGATTTTAGGCCTTGACGGATCGTCTGGTTGTGGACCATGTCTCTTCTTGTTACTTCAACCACTTTCCTCAGATACCTCATTTCTGTGGTTTGGATCTGGCTTTTGTGGGTTGTACTCATTGCCCATGACTCGCATCCATATGTCAAGACTGGGACATAAGTGGAGCGGTATACAGCCATCTTCGTTTTCTTACCAACCTCTTTCTTGCTGAGGAATCCTCGATTTATAGCCTGAAAAAGTCTCCCAGCTGCTGCTTTTCGAGTGGCCAACTATTCTTTGATGCCTCCCTTTCGGTCTATAATAGCTCCGAGATATTTAAAGTGGTCGACCTGCTCCAGGACCTGTTCTCCCAACTTAATCTGATGTTTTCTTTCTTCTCGTGATATCACCATGGATTTCCGCTGGATAGTGACATTTGAAATTTGTAATTCCAGTGTTTTACACACAAAAAATAGGCCAAGAGTGGTGGATAATTTTGACAAAGAATTGATCCGCAGAGAAATTTGCAGTATGTTTCACAATAATGAGGCAATGACTTTAAGGAAATTGAAAATTTGGTTAAGAAAGAATAATGACATTGGTATTTCCAAATCTACGCTATGGAGGACTATTAGGAGTTGGTGGTAGAAACCTTATTTGTGAGAAGCCTCATATAGTTGCAATGAGAAGCAAATATTTACGCGAGGTCAGAGAAATGAGAAGAGATTGTTATAATTTTGTGTATTTAGATGAAACTTGGATCAATGCGCACCACAGTAATGAACGAGAATGGCAATCATCTGATGGGACAACTAAGAAACTAGTATCAAGCAGCAAAGGACAGCGCCTAATAATTTCACATGCAGGAAGCAGCCATCATGGGCTTCTAAATAATACTGAACTCACATTTGTTTCAAAATCCACAGATAATAGGGATTAT
Source organism: Oreohelix idahoensis (assembly GCA_024509875.1). Taxonomy (NCBI): domain Eukaryota; kingdom Metazoa; phylum Mollusca; class Gastropoda; order Stylommatophora; family Oreohelicidae; genus Oreohelix; species Oreohelix idahoensis. The sequence goes on from JAMPIV010011221.1 coordinate 78,021, forward strand.
CATACAGAGATGAATGGCAAGATATTTCATGATTGGATTGTGAATCATGTACTTCCTTCCTTGGATAGACCGTCGTGTTTGATAATAGACATTGCTTCATATCACAACGTTGGGGCACCAGAAGATAAAGTTCCTAATTCATCAAGTACTAAAGATGTAATAAAGATTTGGCTGACCAAAAACAACATTCCATTTAACGAAATGTCCCTGAAGCCTGAATTACTTGGAATTGTAAAAAAGACACAGCATACAAAGATATTTCACATAGACAAGGCAATCCATGAACATGGTCACAGATGTTTAAGATTGCCTCCTTACCATTCGCACTTAAACGCAATAGAATTAGTCTGGGCTAAAATTAAGGAACAGGTAGCAACAGAAAATAGAACGTTCAAATTAAAAGATGTTGAAATACTTACAAAAGCCGCCATCTCCAATATAGCCAGGGATTATTGGAAGAAATGTGAGAACCATGTGTTACAAGATTAAGGGGAATATTGGAAGAATGATGGTTTGTCCTTCATTCAACCGAGATTGATTATCAATTTCTCAGAGACATCTGATTATGATTCGGATGAAGTTTAATTTCTGTTAAGATGACCTTACCGTTATTTACAAGCACATTTGAGGAGCAACGTTCCATTATGATATTTATGAACCGCAAAGAGGTGATACCTATTGAAATAATTAGATCAATGAAGGTCCAGTTTGGTAGCGCACTAAATGTCAATGACAAACAATGTCACGAGTATCTCGCAAGCAAATCATTTAAGAAATCTTCTTCAACAGGTATTCATATGCAAACGTGGTGGCCACATTATTGTAATAGTAGGCACGCCTATGCCTAATCAATTCACAGAATCTGTGACTGAAGTGGTAAAATTTCTTTTTTTCGATACACAATAATTAGTATGCCGACAAAGATCAAAGGATTTCATCCGTTTATGAGAACTGGACAAGATGCACAGATATAAACTATATATTTGTTGGGTCTAACCCAATATAACATCGTATGCAAAAAATGGCATTAATACGTTTGACTGTTAATCAGATAATGAATTACATTTGAAGTTGGGCAAAGCTAGTGAAACGTGCTATAGCAATAACCCGTCAATAATGACGGAAGCAAATAAAAAACTGCAATACATTTATAAAATATTGTTTAATTCAATATAAAAGTTCTTTGATGACAAATTTTTTTGTGAAAATGCGTGAAATTGTTTCAAAGAATGTACCCTGATAAAAAGTGTTTTTAACAAATAACTTTCAACTTTTCAGGATTAGTTCCACGGGTGAGGGCGATATAGAGCTGATCGTGTCTGAAAACAGGTTCAGGAAGGAAAACTCCTACGTGATCAAAAGATTGTCCTTTCGCCTTATTGATCGACATTGCAAATGCTAAAATCACTGGGAATTGACGACGTCGCATCCTTAATGGCAAACTGCGCTCGATCGGTTCTAAGTCAATGCAAGGAATTAAGACTCGTTCTCCCTTATTACTGCCAGTGATAAATTCTGCATCAATCGAATTTCGATGCAAGACTTTTGTGACCAAACGCGTGCCATTCAATAGTCCGTTTTTTTTGCGCTCATATTTCGCAAAAGCATGATAATTGCAGCAACCTTTAATTTCAGCAAATGCGGTGGCATTCCTGATGGGCACTGCTCGTAAAGGAACTCGGTTGGGAAATCAACTGCGTGCAGCTGCTGCTCTACTTTCGGTTGCTTCTTCTGAAGTCTCCTTTGCTCGTTGTAATGCTCACAACTGACGAATGCGAAAAGCTTCTGCAGCGCGTCGAGATTCATGCCCTTCTGCAGAATTATTTGCTCGTTGTGACTGACGATGTGCTTGTCTTTGTGTCGCTTCATGTTGTCGCGGTATTGCTGCTTCTTATAAAATCTCGCTTGCTTGTTGTGATTGACGCGATCGTCGTAGCATCTTCCTCGTATTGTAGCATCTGCAGCTCGTATTGTAGCCATATGATCAATTTTTGATTCAAAATAATACGTCTGCAATACTTTTCCCAAGCAAAAAATTACAATTGTGTTTCTTGAAGCATAAAAACAATCTGAAGGTAATTGAAACTTTACTCTTGTGCTACAAGTATAAAACTTTCATTGAAAAAGATTAGTTATTCAAGGTAAAATGGAGGATTTTTAAAAAAATGATTAGTTATTGAGTAAAATGGAGGATATGCGCTTAAAAAAATCCATTATCAAAACAGAAACAAGTTCACTCTTAAACACGTGTTGTATTTAAAAGAATGTACTTGCAGTCGGAAATGACTTTGTGGGTGGTTATAATTAGAAACAGTCTCAAACAGAGGCACATATACTAAAGGCTTTTTAAAGTTTGGCCAAGCGCGTAGAGCCTTTTTACTATTTTCTGGAGAGTAGCCATTATAAGGGAAACAATACAATTAATGTCTAACTTTCAACCATAGTTGCAACCACAGACTTTGTGACTGTCCGAATACAAACTGGGCGTAGAGTTTTACTATGAGAGTTTTAAGGGAAACAATACAATTAATGTCTAACTTTCAACCATAGTTGCAACCACAGTTGTGACTGTCGTACAAACGGCGAGATTTATGGATATATATATATATATATATATATATATATATATATATATATATATATATATATATATATATATATATATATATATATATATATATATATACTAGCCGTCAGACCCAGCTTAGCCCTGGTCCAAGTCAGAATGGGTGCAAGTCGGGTTTGGTGCGATTTGTTTTAGTACGGTTCACCTGTTCTTGGTTTTTATTGTATTATTGCGATGATGTGTGCTTCTATAGTGCGTTTCACAATGTTTGATGCTGTTTAATATTCAATATCTCTACAACCACTTGATCGTAATTGTTGCAACTTTGCATATGACCTAATGATCGCTATGTCCCAAGGGGGACATTTTTTTCCTCGTTAACAAACTTATGGTTTTAAATTTTCTTTATTTAAAGTATACAAAATCGACCACCTTCTAGTCCAACCGTGTATTGACAGGGCTTACCCTCTCATATTTGTGAGCTATTTCAATTTCACATCTTGAACGTATTTCGCGTGATTTTCCCCGTGTTTGCTCACTACCGCACTGTTTTGAACATTACATTGATCCTTCCGGTGTGTTCAGTTACCGTTCATAGGCGTATCTTGCGGTATTCTAGGTCTGTAATACACGCTTTGGGTTTAAGTAATCAGTTAACAAACCCCTCTATCATTCGAATTGTATAGACGCCTAAGCCGAAAATGTGCAACTTCCTTCATTTACGTAAATTATTTTCTTCCACGACAAAATTATTACTTCGTTAAATAAAGATCAAAGGAATTAGCAGTTGCAAGAAAAGAACACTACCTGCAACATTGAATTTTATAAAAATTTTGGGACATTGAAAATATAAGACCACATGAAATAATCATGTTTATCAGTGCAAGGAAAATAGAGATATTTGAAGTCAATCGTCGACCGATCGTTTTGAAACGCACTATAATACTAAGTGAGGGCTTATTTGTAGACATCATTGGTACTACAGTCACTTGGTGACAACACGATTACGTTTTCCAGTGTGCTAACTCGGGAAAATTCCACATACAGTTGCCCATTTGAGAAGCACTCATCGCTCAAGTCGACGCCGGCACGTGGAGCAATTGACCTTATGCTATAATAATGGTCATTGAAAAACAGACTTTCATGGGGACTTGGAGTCTCTTAGAACTGAACGACAGATCGGAGGGAATCGTAGGGATTCTTGGTAAGCAGACTTTCAGAATGGTGTCTTCTGTTATGTAGTTCTTCAAATATGTTATTTCCAGTCTGGTGCCATTACACGGTTTGGGCGGCCTAGGACTGTGGAGTAAAATGATTGGTGCACCCACTTTTAAACGTACCTTTCCAAGCTTACTATAGCCTTGAAGGATTTAAAGAGTTAAAAACTCTATTAGACATTTTGCGGAAAAGGAGAGTCAAATCGATCTAACATAATATTATTTATTTTTAGTTACCATGATGGACATTTACTTCGTAAATTTATTATGCCCGGAAAAAAAGAATTAATCAACGCTTGGGTATCGTGAACAACTATACATACTGAGTATTATTCAAACTGATTTTTCCTACTTATACAGGCAAGTATCAGTTTCATACTTCCGACAACGAATCTGCAAAGAGAGACATATCGTCGTCCCAGTATATTATTAGAAAAGAATAGTTTTTTAACGTCAGATCAAATAGATCTTTTTAACCACACATGCACTTCATCTGCCCTTGTACCTCTTGGGATAACTTGAAAAGTTTGCTTAAAATTGCCTTAAAATAATATGGTCACACCACCCATGCGTCGATTGCCATCTCTTATATATTTCAAATTCCTACGTAGGGCTTCGATAGAACTTGTATATGACATTGTGCTCTCATCCCACACAATAAGCGAACACTTTTGTAGCAATTTTATTGTGGAGCTCCTTTTTTTTTAGAAATGTTACACACACCTTGATCATCATGACATAAATTAAGTGGCAACTTAAATGTTGCATTGGTCATTTTGCAACCTTGTAGCATCACTGCAGCTATTCCTGAAGAAGCCACGGCCAGGGCAAAATCATCATGAGATCGTATTTTGGCCAAAAGCAGATTTAAAAGGTAAGTCTCAAAAGAGAGCCATGTTGGAGGTAAAGTTGGAGAGTACATTCGCAGTTCTTGAACTTAAGAATCAAGAACTAACATGCCTGCATGGTCAACAAGAAATTTGGACTCGTGATAATGTGGTTAACTGTGAGGCGTTACTTATTGAGGAGAGAAGTCAAATTGTAAACCTGGTAGAGGCAAATAAGATGCAGAGTGAAAAAATTTCACTCAAAGATTTATAGAATGCTAAAGCAAGGAAAAGAGTTAATGGTTTCTGGATGTGGTGTTACACAAAAAATTTATTATCCAACATTGGTTATGATAAAACTACTGTACAACATGCCGGTAGTACTAAATGTGACAAAAACAGGTCAGCACGACCTGAAAAAGTAAAAATATCATGTCAAGGCAGGTACAACCTCCCTCGACATCACTCTGATACCAGTGTTTCTGGTCAAAACAATACTGCCTCTTCTGGGAGTAAGTCATGGAGACATGCTCACAGTCCATCTACTGGTAAAAGTGTAGATGAGGTTGTCAGTAGTGACATAAAGGTTGGTCATAAGAGTCATGGTGTGACACTTAATGGTACTGATAAAGATGATAAAAATTTACCTAGTCAAACTAATACCAGTACATCAGGAAGAAATGCATATCTATACCTATTAAGCTGTCTGCTACGACATGCTCCATGCCTATAGCCTCAAATGAGATTATGTATCATGCTCAGTCCAGCCAGTATGATACAGCTTATAATAAAGATATGACATGCATGAGAAAGAAAAAATGTCCATGGTTCTCATGTCACTAAAGGTGTTGGCTCATGCACCGTTCTAGTGCGTAATCTCCCACCAGGCACTACATGGCAGGAACTGGGTGAATTTTTCCAGTTTATTGCTGACGTCAAATGTGTACGTCTTTTGCCTTTCAGCAGTTTCAGTGATAGGGATACACTTATTTATTTTTATTCAGATATTGATGCATGCAGGGTTGTGGAGCGTGACAACGGAGTTTACTTTCGAGACTATTGTCTTGATTTAAAATTGCTGCATAAATCAACAACACATAGATTTTAGAGGTCATTCTTGGGTATATTGTGACTTGACTTTGACTATTTTTAATGCTCTTTGCTATGCGGAGCATCTGTCTTTGTAGTTTCTCTACTTAATAGTCTATCTCCTGCTACTTTTGATCGCATGATGCGTAGACTGTTCAATGATAGTGAGGATTTAATCACTTACATTGATGATATCTGTTTATTTCATCATAAACATGTTATCATAATTCATTCTTTGTTGAATACCTTAAGCTTTCATAACGTTACTGCTAGACCTTCAAAAACTAGAATAGGATTTACTGAAAGTTCTTTTCTTGGTCATAAAGTAGGAGGTGGGTTTCTAAAACCTGAGGATTCCACTATTTCTAAAATTCTTAATCTTGAAATTCCTCGAACAAAAAAACAAGTTCGCAGTCTATCAGGCTTGGTAAATTTCTATAGAAAATTTCTGCATAATTTTTCAGATATGACCTCAATTTTGTCATCGTTAGTGAAAAAGAACTCTCTGAATTAGATAATTTAGTCACATGCCTGTGATGTGGCTTTAGATTCGTTTAAGATGTGCTTTTCCAAATCACCTATTTTAAGATTACCTGACGCTTGATATTCTTTTATTCTCAGTCTCAGAGTCGACGCGTCGAATAGAGACATCGGAGGAACATTAATGCAAGAATTTAAAGGCCACATGCACCCTACTATGTATGTAAGCCGGAAACTTTCGCCCACAGAGCAGTGGTATCCCATTGTCGAGAGGAAGCTGTTAGCGATCGTATTTTCTTTCAACAAACTACAACGTTATCTGATGGGAACCCGATGCACTCTGGAGACAGATCAAAAAGTTTTGGCATACCTCAAAACAGCGAGATTTACAAATCAAAGAGCAGCTAGAGCATCGCTTGCATTACAACCTCATGACTATCAAATCCAAGCCATAAAAGCGAGGCAGATTAATTTGGCAGACGTTCTTTCTAGGTGCGTGTCACAGCATAATTGTTCACTAAATTTTAGAGTGGTTACACTGTAGTGTGACAACACTGGTATTCATCTTTGAATACCTGTCCAGCCGGTTTTGGCTAGAAGGGAAACCGGAAGAAACGTTTTGGCGGCAAGCAGAGTCTAGATATGTCCGCTCGACTGAGAAGACGTTGATGGCCGTTGTCAGCAGCTTTTGCTGGGGAAAGTTATATGGGTGCCACTATTGTTCATTACTTCTTGCCGTTATTTTCATGAGATCAGGAGTAGTGATTTGTTGCTAGTTTGATATTGTGTATGCTAGTGCTTTCCTCCTGGATTGTATTTCTGATAAGCTGATTGCAATTACGTATTGCGTTTTGTCAGTAATGTATTCCACCTATGTGAGTGATAGTCATGGCGGTTGCTGAGTAGATTAGCTCTGCGTGTAGTATTTGGATATCTTGTTGAGCTATAGTGTGTGGCAAGTATGTGGCAGTTATTTCAGTGCATTGTGCAATGCATGTTCATGTGTATCGTCAGCCGGGTGCGGCTCCTCTGTGTGTGATATTCATTAAAAGGGTCTATACCTGTTATAGGTGTTATCATGTTATTTATGTCAGCTATTGTGTGCTATGGTTGTACCTTTGAGACAGCGAGCTAAGAGTCTAGTGTGAGAGTGCCTTAAACCCATAGTACCAGTAGAGAGTTCGCTCTGACAGCACAAGTATTCTCATGTGTCTAGTTCTGACATCTGGGTCGCTCTTGTCCGGTAAGTTAGAGGCCATGGGGCCAGTGGTTTTCTAGTATTTGGCTCATATTTATTGCGGACTATTTCTTTGGCTATGGAGGCCTATACGTTATAATATTATTTCCCAGCTAGCTGACGTGTTAATTGAATATTGTTTGATAATAAGGCCTAAAAGACTGTGGGGCAGTAATTATGCCATTATTTATTGTACACACAGAGTGTTAGAAGGTTAATAAAGCTACTGTGTTAGCGCCTTCATATTTTCTGCAACTCACTGTGTGAGTTGTTTACATTTCAGTGTCCTGTGTATGTGTCGATCTGTTAGTGTCTTATTTACGGTTTTTGACCTGACCTCGATTTCCAGGGCTGACCTACTTTCCAGTATCACAGCGGGAATGGCTATTTTGTCAGTATATTTCAGTCCATACACGGTGAAATAAGACGTTGTTAAGTTTCAAGTTGTTTGTTATGGTATTGTTGCAGGGTTGTGTACGATTATTGAAGTATTAAGCTTTTGTTACAATGGGCGTCAGACGGGGCAGTTTGACGTATCTCTGAGTTTGTTTGGTGGTTGGCAACATTGATCCAGCTAGAGCAACGGAGTGACAGGTGGTGTTAGTGGGTCATATAGTATGTAAAGCTGGTTAGTTTGGCAAGCATTGCTGAAATATTGTGTCAAGTGTTTGGAATAGAGGTGCAGTGAACTCAGGCTTTAAATAGATAGATAGCAAGGTAGTCTTCACGATTTCTTGGTAACATTCGGGGCTCCCTGCGGAGCAAAGTTACGTGTTCAACAGGGCGGGGAGACGACTTCGGTTGTTGCACTATCCTGCTTGATTCACTGTAGCTTTGAGTGTTACCGTAGAAGGGTTAGGAGTTGTTGTGGAGGACCTTTGTGAACTTTTAAGTTCATATAGGCATACGAGTATGGTTAGGGTGGTTAGACTAGGCGAGTCATCGTGTTCCCGCTACATGAAGGAGCTGTTCAGCTGGACTCTTGCTGTGACCTGCCTTTACTGGGGTCCCCCCACGGGTAAATAAGCTCTGACGTGACCTTCCTAAGACAACGCCAGTGACATTGCCTGTCAACACAGACGTGCTTGACAATCAAGTACTACGCAACCACGGACAAATGTGTTGTGCTTTGCCGACTTACCCGAGACTGTTGTATAGCTGTGAAACTGAACTGTGTTGAAGTAAACTGTGCTATTTAGATGTGATAAACAGTGATGTGTGAGCACCTTGGAGTACACTGTGGTCATTGTGGGGAAAAGGATTATACACTCAGATTTGACAGTGAAGTTATTCCTGGGCTTATATTCGTTTGGATTGTACGTGTCCTAGTGTGAAGTTTCGTTCGTTCTGTGATCATTATCATCGTCAGTGCTGAGGATTCTGCTTGCTCAAGCACCGTTTGAGCTTCAGATAAGTTATTGTTTGTATGTTTATGTATTATATGTTATATTAATATTTTCTTCTTTCTCTGATAATTTAATGATATTGTCTGTCTTCTTTACTGATTATATCTATTAGTTACTTTCACATGGTAAATAGTGTAGTGCCGTTTTTGTATTTGCTTCTCGGTTTGTTATTGTTTTCTTTCCTCATGTTTAACATTTCTTTATTGCGTAAGTGTGACTTTGTGTGTAGGTAGATTGATTGTTAGTTAGATTTGATCTTGCTCTGTGTTCCTTATAGTTTGGAATTATCTGTATTATATATTTTGATACATTATAGTAATATTCTACTGTTTGGGTACTTAATTTATTCTCACTGAGGTGAAGATAGTGCTTGGTGGAAGGGTTACCTTCTAGCACCTCATTGTTGAGTGTGGTTTTTGTTGTGTTTTGGTGTTATAGTGTATTGGTGTGTGAGTTTAATCCAGTTTTGGCCTTTCGTAGGAAAAGATTGGATTAGACCAATTCTATTAGGTTGTGGCGTGTTTGTTCTGTGGTGGAGTCTGGCAGACGAATTTCCTGCGACTGCCCTACTTTACATTCCAGAGCCCTGTTGGTGTTAGCGGTAGTTGTGAAGTGTGTAGTCATATTGTCGTGTACATTCAGTATTTCTTGTGTTCTGTTTAAGTGGTGTGTTATCTTGTCCTATCTTACTATCTTGTAAATACGTTTACAGGGATCCCTTGTTTTCGTTCGTGCTCAGTCACGCATTGTAGATATTAATCTATCTCTTCTCTTTGTATTCTATCATCTATTTCCTCGTGACTGGAATTTTGTTTTCGTGGTGTGATGTGTATGTTGCTTTCATTTGTGTAGTTTACATTTGTATTCATTTGCCATAGATAGTGCTTGCTTAGCAAAGATTACAGAGTTTAGTAATAAGTGGTGTGTTATTGAATATAGCACCAGTGTGGGTGCCAGTAAAGACTGTGAAGTAAAGTCTAAGTGGTGACTAAGTTGATGTAGTGGTGTCATAGCACCATAAAGCATCATAAAGTTGTTATTATACAACTATTGACTATTATAAGTTGTTATATCGGTGTCAAAGTACAACTATAGACTACTGTAAGTTTGAGTAAGGATATAGGAGAGAATAAGGGGCCAGAAAGACCTGATTTTCACAAGTGCTGAGAACATAGCCAAGAGGCTAAGTGAGTCTTTAGTGAGACCATAACGTAAAGGTGAATGATATTTACACAATAATCTACGAGGTGGTATTTACTTTCATGCATATATATATGTGTGTAATTTGATGAAGAGATATAATTATTTACCATTATTATTACTGAATATTATTGTAAGCAGAAATTTATCTGCTGACTTAAGTACAATATATACAGTTGAGAAATTATATTATAAAGATTTATACTAAAGTTAATAGTGAGAACTACTAGTGTACATCATGGATATGGACACTTGCATGCGGATTGGCACGCAAGCCGGGTACACAGGAAAGGAATTGGTGGAATTTGCCAAGGCAGAATTCAATTCAGTTGAAAATAAAAAAACTTTGAAAGAAAATGAAGAGAAGGAGAGAATTGAGAAACAAAATTCTCTAAGAGATGCTCGAGCTGAAGAGTTAGAGCTAAAGAGAAAAGGATTGGAACTACAAGAAAAGAAGATGAAACAAGATAAGGAGTTACAGAAAAGAAAATGAAAGAAGATAAGGAGTTACAAGAAGAGAAGATGAAAGAAGAAAGTGAGTGGAAACAGAGAGAATTCGAGGTACAAGAAAAAAGAGAAAGAAGATAAAGAGTTACAAGAAAAGAAGATGAAAGAAGAAAGTGAGTGGAAACAGAGAGAATTCGAGGTACAAGAAAAGAAGATGAAAGAAGATAAAGAGTTACAAGAAAAGAAGATGAAAGAAGAAAGTGAGTGGAAACAGAGAGAATTCGAGGTACAAGAAAAGAAGATGAAAGAAGAGAGAGAATTAAGAAAAGATGATGAGAGAAGATAGAGAGTTACAGTTGGAGAAGGAGAGAATGAGAATAGCTCTGGAAGAGAAAATGATGGAGAAGGAGATACAATTAAAGAAGTTAGAAGTGGGTGCGAGTGGTCAGAACTCAACTTCTGATGGGGCTCATCGTCCTTTTAGGCTGCGGCTACCAAATTTTAATGAGAAAATAGACAGTTTAGATTTCTTTCTGGAAAGATTTGAGGGAAAATGTGTGGCCTATAAGACTGATAGGGATCAGTGGTCATCTCTTTTGTCGACACTGCTAGTTGAGCCCGCGATGGAGACTTTTTATAACCTCCCCGTAGAGGAAAGGGCCGATTATGACAAAGTAAAGGAGAGATTGCTCCGGAGGTTCCGTCTGACTGCTGACGGCTACCGGACGCGTTTTAAGAATGCGATGCCTAGCTCAGACCAAGACTTTGAGGATTTTATCTCAAAGATCAAACTTCTGCTGAATAGGTGGATCGAAATGGAGGGAATAACAAAGGACTTTAATGGCTTGCTGGACTTAGTTCTACGGGACAAAGTGTTGTCCTCGTGCTCTAGTGAGTTGGTTGCGTTCTTCCAGGAACGTCAACCAAAGGACATTGAGTCCATGGACCAACTGGGTCACCATTATGTCCTGGCCCATCCGGGCAAATCCATTCAGAAGTCGGGTCTGATAGAGGATGTAGTTGCCAGTGTTGGTCAAGTCCAACGCCGTCCTTGGCGAAATCAGTCAGACAGAGGTCAAGATCAGAGGTGTGAGAAGCCTTCCAGCCCCTCTCAACCACATAGAGGCAGTTATGGGAACTTTCGTTCTTATAGAAAAAGTCGGCCGAGGAGACAACATAATAATTATGGTGACAGAAGGGAGTACCAAACTCATAAGCAGGTACGCTTCGAGGACTCTCGGGACGAAGACAGATTTTGGTACAAAACCAAACATCATAAGCAGAGAAGTGCTTCCTCAGAGAGTCGTTCTTCTGACTCTGATGCGGGGTCTTCGTCATCGTAGGGCTCCAGCAAAGGTGCACGCTATGAAAATAAGAAAGAGCGTCGGTGTACCAATTGCGGTGGCAAAGGTCATTGTGCACTACCCCTATAGAACACGCAAATTCCGCGTTTGTGCTAGATACAATCAACGATGAGGACTGTGACGGATGTCGCCCTCTGTTCCACGCGAACGAGAGGATAGTGCTGCAATGTGGGCATGCGGCACCATGTCTATCAGCAGTCCAGGAGACTGGCAAGGTTGATCTCCACAAAGGCATGGTGGAGAGGAAACCAGTCTCCGTGTTGAGGGACACGGGGTGCACCACAATTGGGGTTCGTCGGTCGTGTATCGACGCCTCGTGCTTGACAGGAAAAACGGTGAAGTGCACCACGTTCGGGGGCAAAGTCGAGACTTACCCCCAGGCGTCCATTAACGTTGACACCCCGTTCATTAGGGGTAGAGTAAATGCGTTTGCCCTAGAGGATCCGATTGCCGATTTGATCGTCGGAAATGTACGCGGGGTGCATAGTGTCATGGGTGTGGCTGGAGCAAAGGCTCAGCAGCACCAAATTCCAAAAAGGGACGACCAAAAGCTACATCGGAGACGCAGGTCGCGACGAGTGCCAAATGACATGAGTAGAAGCAGTAAGGACGTATACGAATGTCCGAAAGCTAGTGATCGCACAGTTTTGGTGCGTAACGTGCCACTGAGTGCTAGTTGGCGCACACTCAGACGAGTGTTTGATGAGGTTGCGCCGGTTAAATTTGTAGAGGTAGTGTCGTTACGCGACAATACCAAAATGGCACGGGTGACTTTTGTGAATAGTTGGGGTGCGCGAAAGGCAGTTAGGCAGAAGCATATGTCCTTGCTTCGGAACCATCTGCTAATAGTCGAGCATTAGCGAGGGTTAGATTTCCGGTTCGTGTTGAATAAGATGTTTCGGGTGACGTGAACCGAACCTGAGAGGCTCTGATTCGCGCCCCCAGTTCTATTTTGTTATAAATAAGAGGATTTTGTAAAATGGGTAGAGATTAGGAGATTTCTTGCAATGCTTGTTTATACCATTACATTTTATGAAAGTGTAGAAATTACGTAGTGCTTTGCAATGCCTATTTAAATTCGGATGTCGTGGTGATGTATTTTGTTATACAATGTATTTTATATACTGCCATAAAGGTAATATTTATGAAGTGGTACGCCATATGGTTATAGATTATTATCTTATATTTACAACTCAATTGTGAGAAGATGATTGTGTTGCGATAACGTAGATTTGATGAGTGACAATCAGGGATTTAGACTTTGTGTAACATTCATTATGTGTAGGTTATTCCAGGATTAGTCAGTCGTTGTTATTTTTCACGACTGTCAATACCTGGTATGGATTTGTACATGTTTTCTTGTATCGAATGCGGTGAGTGAGAAGGCATGTATGTCAATAATATTGAGCAACTCTGGCATTCCTTATCTGCATGTGGAGGTGCTATATTGCCATTTCGGTCGCCCTTACCCAGAGGGGATTGGGCGTACTCCTCCGATGGAAGAAAACTGCGTTTTCTGTCTTAAAGGGGGGGGGGGTGGATGTCACAGCATAATTGTTCACTAAAGTTTAGAGTGGTTACACTGTAGTGTGACAACACTGGTATTCATCTTTGAATACCTGTCCAGCCGGTTTTGGCTAGAAGGAAAACCGGAAGAAACGATTTGGCGGCAAGTAGAGTCTAGATATGTCCGCTCGACTGAGAAGAAGTTGACGGCCGTTGTCAGCAACTTTTGCTGGGGAAAGTTATATGGGTGCCACTATTGTTCATTACTTCTTGCCGTTATTTTCATGAGATCAGGAGTAGTGATTTGTTGCTAGTTTGATATTGTGTATGCTAGTGCTTTCCTCCTGGATTGTATTTCTGATAAGCTGATTGCAATTACGTATTGCGTTTTGTCAGTAATGTATTCCGCCTATGTGAGTGATAGTCATGGCGGTTGCTGAGTAGATTAGCTCTGCGTGTATTATTTGGATATCTTGTTGAGCTATAGTGTGTGGCAAGTATGTGGCAGTTATTTCAGTGCATTGTGCAATGCATGTTCATGTGTATCGTCAGCCGGGTGCGGCTCCTTTGTGTGTGATATTCATTAAAAGGGTCATTACCTGTTATAGGTGTTATCATGGTATTTATGTCAGCTATTGTGTGCTATGGTTGTACCTTTGAGACAGCGAGCTAAGAGTCTAGTGTGAGAGTGCCTTAAACCCATAGTACCAGTAGAGAGTTCGCTCTGACAGCACAAGTATTCTCATGTGTCTAGTTCTGACAGTGCGTAAAAGACCCCATATCACCTATCAACTCTACAAGTACTGATGATTCACAGAATTTAATCTAACACATAAACATACATGGTAATGTCCTGATCAAGAAACGATTGAGTGAATAATTACGTAGTCGCATGACACTACTAACATTCTACAGTGATCACATTGCTGATATAAGAAAGTGGCTTACTCAGCAACATGATGATGATGCATTCTATAATACTGAAAATCAAGTAATATATCGTTGAATTCAGGGCACTTCGCATAGAGATCGTGCCTTTATGACAGTACTTATATTAAGGTTACAGACTTTCTAGCACACCACGTGTATAATGTTTAAAATAGTGTCATTTTCAAAAATTTTTGATACGAACTTGTGTTTGCAAGAAATTATGTTCTCCACTTAAAGGAACATAACTCGAAAATGAATGACTCAAGTTCTCTAAAGGGAAGTAACAGAGATATTTCTTGTGTAACTTATTTGTGATAGTTGACTACTGTGTTTAATAACATTTGGATTCGTACTGACGTAATATCGCATGGAGAACAAGCATGGACATGGTCAACGATGGATTTCAACATACCTCTAAGGACAGTGTATAAACATTTTTAATTAACGGAATGACATTTCCTTATAGACTTGCACTATTGTGTATATTATTATTAACAAGTGATTAGTTTGAATCCACTACAGATTGTTGAGATTTTGACACAAATTTATGTCACACTCACACTAGACTTTGCAACATTGATGAGCTTATACGCCATACTGTTATATATTGATACAACACATAGGCATAGTTTTATATATTGCCCACAATAATCTGCTACATACAGGATTTCCTTGCTGCTCTTACTATGAATATGATATATTAATAACATATCATTCAGAGTTACACATAACTTTATTCATTTGACAATATGTCGCAGTCACACACCTTTGTGGTAAAATGGGATGTTATAAATATTTATAGGGGACTTAGTGTACTGACTGAGATCAGCTGTGAAGGTATCTGTATCTAATAAGTGTAGTGTATTACAGGTGACCTTACTTGCTACCACATATTTATACCTCAGTCAGAATTATTCTGGAATATTGTGATGACTACGTTAAATGTCTAGGGTATGTATTTGATGAAGTGTAAGTCACAACAACAACAGACAGATAAACAATTTAATTTATTCCACCACACTTGACAACACTGTGACACTCACACACATATAACATTCTATAAGAATATCTTAAATGAGTCACTAGTAAATTTTCAAATATCAATATGTATTAAGTACTTTCATTAATATTTGTGTCCTGATTCAAATACAAAGTGAACCAGGAATCACAATCAATTGTAATTACAATTTATATGTACAGAATTTATCAATATGAATCTTGTAGTGACATATTTTATTAATATTATCATATGTGTGTCAGTTGTGTAGTAGTACTATGAGGTAATACTGGTTTTGTATTTCAAGCTAAGTTGTTATCTGTCATCATGACTTCAAGTGTTTGTTTCTGTTGGAACTAGTATTGGAGATGTTCTCAGTTCCTGGCATTAAAACAATTAATTTCCCCTCTTATGGTTATATAATGTCAGTTTAAGAAGGGGTACATAATGTTGAGCTCCGCTGGCCACAGACTCTTATCTTTCGTGATGGCGGCAGGAAAGGACTCCTCTGCTCGATAGCCTCACTGTGTTCTGGAGACACCTCACTGGTCACTATCTGGACCAAGGAGTATGCTGTCCACCTCTGGATTCAGCAAAGCTCTGACCAGGTGCTGCTCAATAACTTTAGGACCACGGTCCCTGAAACAAGAAGGATGTACCTCCTACTTCAGAACTAATTTATAATAACCTTCCAAACTGACCACAATACATAACAAACACTGAGTTCAGAGTGGTAGGCCAACTGTCAGCTTCATCTGAAACATTTTACCCCAGTATTCTTCTCCCTAATGGTTACTACGCCTCTGCAATTCCAGCATTATTTCTTTCTAGTCAATAAGATAGGTGTCAGTGTACTGTTTGGCAATTCCATGTAGTTTTACTTTCTTCCGACACCTTCTGTTCAGGTTGGAGCACTATATAGGCTTTACCTCATGTTCGCTACTGAATCACACATATATACAGACATAAATTATCAATTTACATTCAATTTTCATTAAAAGATATCAAATAGTTCAAGCTTACCACAATTCATGGAATAATACACAGTTACGTTGACTGGCAATGAATATAGCACAATTTCGATCTGCCGATGTCCCAGGCTTTTATTTGGAAAAATATGCACTGGCGCTCAACGCACTGGTTCTTTAGTAAGTTTATTTGAAATTGTGGTCCTGACCTGACGCCTCTGATTGACTATATTGACGAGTCTAACCAATCGTGCCATATTTACCCAAGCGTTTGAAAAAAAGTACCCCTTCCATCCGTCTCCCCTAACAACGAAAAGTAGTATTTATAGTCCGACTAATCGTGTTTAGCCTTACATTTACTTTCCGCCAATCAAATAGGAGGTAACATGTCAGCCTATTTCCCGTACAATGGTGGTTTAAAATTCTGCCACTGAGCGATTCTGATTTTGGTGTTGTCTGACAGCACCATTATTTTGTTTTGGCTATAACTTGTTAATTCCTAGACTATTTGCATAACACTTAACATATTCTTTGTCAGCAAGTCCTAAGGAACCCAAATATAAAAGTTTTAAGGGAGCTAAGTGGCGGCGTTCAAAATATGTATTTTCTTCTAGGATAGTTGTGCTGTTACCACCTCCTCACTTCCAAACTTTTAGGGTGTCTGCTGTACTGTCAGACTAATGTCAGGATTTTAGACATAAAACAGTAGAATGTCATGTTTTCTAATAAGCGTTTTTCAGGTTTTTTAAAAACTAACTCTCGTCTGAGTAGTGTTTTTTATCACTGTCGATTTGAAAAAAGCTAGTGCTTGTGGCCTTACACGCGTGATGGTAGTAATTGTGTATTGTGAGACTGTGGTAGTATTGCCTGCGTTCCGGCTTTCAGCCCCTCCCTTTCTTTCTATCTTTAGTCCATCTGTCTTTCGTTTTTGGTAACATAGTGTATAAAATGACATGAATGGAATTTTAAATCTAGGTCAACTTGCGTATCTCAAGGTTTTTCTTAGAAAGGCAGTACACGTTTTATCGTATAAAGCGTGTATGCTGCAGTAGGCTTTTACTATCAACGTGAAAGCGTTACAATTTTTCAGACGGAGCATAAAAAGGGGGATCTCAAGTACAGTCATTGTGACAGCACTGTTCTTTACCATTCTTCTTTCCTTTTATTGAATTTATTTGTTAGGCTTTACATTTATTTTTTAATTTATATATGTGGATTAGAATTTCTCACGACAAATCCTCCCCACTTAAAACAGACGTTATATGTCAGTCTATAATTCTATATACACATAGAGAAATTTATTATTATTCCTGGGGTTTAGGGTGATTCTCATCACACGGATGGCGGCTTAAAAAATCCGCTCCCAGATTTGTTTTTCCACTTATATACTCTATGCAAAACTCATATGGCTGGATCAATAAAGACCAACGGAGTAATCTAGAATTCTCATGTCTAGCCTGTGCTAGAAACGACAAAGGTTTGTGATCCGTTTGCAACTTAAATGCCTTCCCATACAGATAAATATTGAATTTCTTTATCGCCCATATTACTGCAAGACATTCTTTTTCGCTAGTTGAGTAATTGGTTTCAGCTTTATTCAACTTTCTGCTAGCATATGCCACTGGGCTCAATTCCCCATCCAATGCATCTGATTTCTGTAGCAGAGTTGCACCTAACACAATATTACTGGCATCCGTTCTTACTATGAATTCTTGACTTAAGTCAGGTAATTTCAAAGTAGGTTTACTTGTGAGCTTTTCCTTCAATTCTTGGTAAGCCATTTCACATTGTGGTGTCCATGTAATTCGATCTGGATTTCCCTTACGTGTCAAATCAGTTAACGGTGCACATATGGAATTAAAGTTTTTGATATACTTTTGGTAGAAACCACATAATGAGACAAAGGATCTCACGTCTTTCTTGGTTTGTGGTCTCGGGGCTTTCTTTAGTTTCTCTAAATTCTTTGGGTCAGGGGTCATGTTTCCCTGATAAACTGTGTGTCCCAAGAATTCCAATTCTTTACATCCAACGCAACATTTGGTTGGTCGGGCTGTTAAATTCGCTTCCCTAAGTCGATTAAATAGCATGTTCAGAGAGTCAAGGTGTTCCTCAAATGTTTCTGTTGCTATAAGGATATCATCCATGAAATTTGTGATACATGGATTATTCAGAGGGTCCAATAATTTTCTCATCATTCTAGAGAAGACACTAGGCGCATTCTTTAATCCAAATGGCAATCTATTAAACTCATAGTGTCCTTCTGAGGTACTAAAAGCTAGGTATGGTCTAACCTCAGGCTTTACTGGAATCTGATAGTATCTTTTACTCAGGTCCACTTTTGAGAAATATTTAGCTTTATTTAGTCTGGCAAACAACTGATTTGTATCCGGCAATGGATCCACCTGTCCTTCTGTGATAGCATTCAGTCTCCTGTAATCTATACAGAGTCTATGTTCTCCAGAGGGTTTCCTTAGGAGTACCACACTGGAACTATACGAAGATTCACTGTGTGAAATAATTCCTTCCTTCAACAAATAGTCTATCTCTTCCTTCAGAGCTTTCTCCTTAGCAAAAGGAATCGAATAGGGTTTCATACAGACAGGTGTGGGGTCTATCAGTTTCATATCATATTCCAATAGGTTTGTATGCCCTGGTCGGTCTGTTAACACCTCTGCATGATTATCTAGAACCTGTTGCACTCTCTCTTTCTGAGTTTTCGTTAAATGTGTACTGATTTTCACCTGTGCCGCTGTCTCACAGGGGTGTAATGGATATTCAAATGATGAAAGTGGTTCGTTCTTCATCTCCATGGCGATAGACAAGGTCAACAAGTGTGTCTCTTCCTGATGTTCTCTTTCCAAATATTTCTTCAGGAGATTCACATGATAGATTTTTTCTTTCCCCTTCTTATCTATCTTATAATTTGTTCTAGACACCTTCTCTAGAACTGTATATGGACCTTGCCATCCAATTTGTAACTTATTCTGACTACCGGGGAGAAGAAGCAGTACCTTCTCTCCCACAGCCAAATCTCTGTCTTTAGCTTTCCTGTTATAATAGGCAGCATGTTTTTTCCTGGCTTGTCTCAAATTTTCGTTGGCAAGTTTCCAGCCAGTTTTTAAACGAGTGGTCAGCTCATTCACATATTGGTATGAGGATGTAATATTTTCCTCTGCCTTTTCATCAGTCCACGTTCTTAACAGCGCTTACATATGGACCTTTAATTTTGTGGACCTCTTTGTCCATGCACCGGTATGGTCTCTTCCACTCGAAGCGCTATAGTGATGATTTTTCTTCCCAGAATTATCATGCACAAAACGACCGCTACCAATTTTTTTCTTGGGGCTTTCTCCCCACTTAGAATTCTTGATGAGAGATTTCCTCTCTACATCCTCTTCCTCCAGTTTGTCCGATTGAGGGATTTTCGGCTTATTCTGGGGTAATACATCTTTTTGCACTTGCTGCATAGTGGCCATTGTAAAACAGTTAAGTGAAGCTTGTCCGTGAAAAGGGGCTTCCCATTTCATTTGGTCCACTTTATCAAATTTATATTTCTTTTTATTATCAGGCCTAATTTTGCCCCTTGGCTTGTCCAGGTCCTGATAAATGTTCCCACTTGTGGGTGTTCCCTCATGTGCTATGCTACACCTTTCTACAAAATTCTCAATGTCCCATCTTGCCTTGGGCCAATAATAATTGTGAGCCACCTTTTGGATGATGGTACCTATTTTCTCATGGTCCCCATCTGGTTTCACATGTAGGCTCCTTATTAATTCTGCCCTATATCTTTTAGGAAGTACCAGCTGTCCCTGACCTTTGGATCTAGCTCCAGTCTTCCTATACATCAACTTGTTTTTCATGTAAAAATCTCCCTTGCCTGGAGTTGTATGACAAGTTGACAATTTCCTGAAACAAGGCTTGAGGGTCTTATCCCCAGCCTGTGCCTTCCTCAACTCTTCTGGAGTGGTATTTAACATAATATCCTCCTCCTGTCTTGAGGTTGACCTGACCTGAAGGGTGGCCATAACTATAGGGTTCCTTCTGCAACGGTCAGTGTCATGATTGTTCATCTTACAATTTTTACACCACCTTTTCCCTTGGTTGAAAGATTTTCTTTCATCATATTTCCTTTCATCGAATTGTGGGGTTTTATTTTTATTGTCATACCGTGGCCTATCAAATTGGTGCTTACCTTTGTTTTGATCTCTAGGATCAAATTTATTAAAGTTCTGTGGTGCCCTAAAATTTTCTACCTGTTTATTTTTATTACCTGATACCTCTGCCTGAGCTGCTTGATACCATTCTGCAACATTTAGCAACTCACCCAGCCTCTCTGCACCTTGTTCCATGAGAAACTTTCTCAGGTCTGGAGCCATGGACTCTCTTAATTGTTCTATAAGGACCATTTCCTTAAGATCTTGGGTTTTCCCCAGAGAAGTCCATTTCTCCAAGTATGTCTCTAACCGTGCAGAGAACTGGTGATAGGTTTCACCTGACAGTAGTTTAGCATTTCTAAATTTTTTCCTATAAAATTCTGCGTTCTTTTCATATCTTAACAAAAGAGCCTGCTTTAGCATGTCATAATTTTCCTGATCACCTCTGCTCATTTTAGCAAAAACTTCATAAGCTGCCCCACGAAGACCTTGAGATAACTTTAAGCTCCACCTTTCTCTCTCTAACCCATATGTGGTAGCTAATAGTTCATACCTATTTAGATAGCTCTCAATATCATCGTCTTTCTCAACAAAATGATCTAAATGAAAGTTCATAGCTGATGTTGAGGCTCCCTTACTAGCAGTGGCATCAGAGGCAAAGGGACTGGCACCATTTTCAGGAGCATGGCCTTGAAACTCAAACTCCCTTAGTCGTAACTCATGTTCCCTTTGTAATCTCTTCTCCTCCTTTTCTGCTTCCCTCTCTGCAGCTAATCTCTTGTCTTTCCTTTCAGCAGCTAATCTTTTGTCTTCTCTTTCTGCCTCCAATGCTTTAGCCTCTTTGTCAGCCTTAATCTGCAACCTCTTAGCTTCAGCCTCAATCTGCAACCTCTTAATTTCTTTTTCAGCCTCTATTCTCTTATCTTCGGCCAATCTTTCAGATTCTAATTTTCTGTCGGCCTCTTTTTCTAATCTTCTTTCTTCCCGTTCAATATATTTGTCACATTCAGCAGTGACATAAGCAATCATAATTTGCCCGTCCATTCCTAACTCTTTTGCAGTCTGTACAGCAGCAGATCGAAATTTTGCCAAGTCGGCCATTGTCTAACATGCAATTGTAAACAATTCAATCTTTCAATAATTATCTATGGACACTACAGGCACTGAGAGCTCAACCTTATTTATTTCCACCCAAGGATACCTTTTAATTCTTTATTATTTCCTGAAGTGAATTACCCCCAATATTTTTAATAGGGAAAGATTTAAAATCCCGGGAGCGAGACCCCCAATATATGTGGTAAAATGGGATGTTATAAATATTTATAGGGGACTTAGTGTGCTGACTGAGATCAGCTGTGAAGGTATCTGTATCTAATAAGTGTAGTGTGTTACAGGTGACCTTACTTGCTACCACATATTTATACCTCAGTCAGAATTATTCTGGAATATTGTGATGACTACGTTAAATGTCTAGGGTATGTATTTGATGAAGTGTAAGTCACAACAACAACAGACAGATAAACAATTTAATTTATTCCACCACACTTGACAACACTGTGACACTCACACACATATAACATTCTATAAGAATATCTTAAATGAGTCACTAGTAAATTTTCA
Source organism: Oreohelix idahoensis (assembly GCA_024509875.1). Classification (NCBI taxonomy): domain Eukaryota; kingdom Metazoa; phylum Mollusca; class Gastropoda; order Stylommatophora; family Oreohelicidae; genus Oreohelix; species Oreohelix idahoensis. The sequence goes on from JAMPIV010011221.1 coordinate 100,029, forward strand.
AATATCAATATGTATTAAGTACTTTCATTAATATTTGTGTCCTGATTCAAATACAAAGTGAACCAGGAATCACAATCAATTGTAATTACAATTTATATGTACAGAATTTATCAATATGAATCTTGTAGTGACATATTTTATTAATATTATCATATGTGTGTCAGTTGTGTAGTAGTACTATGAGGTAATACTGGTTTTGTATTTCAAGCTAAGTTGTTATCTGTCATCATGACTTCAAGTGTTTGTTTCTGTTGGAACTAGTATTGGAGATGTTCTCAGTTCCTGGCATTAAAACAATTAATTTCCCCTCTTATGGTTATATAATGTCAGTTTAAGAAGGGGTACATAATGTTGAGCTCCGCTGGCCACAGACTCTTATCTTTCGTGATGGCGGCAGGAAAGGACTCCTCTGCTCGATAGCCTCCCTGTGTTCTGGAGACACCTCACTGGTCACTATCTGGACCAAGGAGTATGCTGTCCACCTCTGGATTCAGCAAAGCTCTGACCAGGTGCTGCTCAATAACTTTAGGACCACGGTCCCTGAAACAAGAAGGATGTACCTCCTACTTCAGAACTAATTTATAATAACCTTCCAAACTGACCACAATACATAACAAACACTGAGTTCAGAGTGGTAGGCCAACTGTCAGCTTCATCTGAAACATTTTACCCCAGTATTCTCCTCCCTAATGGTTACTACGCCTCTGCAATTCCAGCATTATTTCTTTCTAGTCAATAAGATAGGTGTCAGTGTACTGTTTGGCAATTCCATGTAGTTTTACTTTCTTCCGACACCTTCTGTTCAGGTTGGAGCACTATATAGGCTTTATCTCATGTTCGCTACTGAATCACACATATATACAGACATAAATTATCAATTTACATTCAATTTTCATTAAAAGATATCAAATAGTTCAAGCTTACCACAATTCATGGAATAATACACAGTTACGTTGACTGGCAATGAATATAGCACAATTTCGATCTGCCGATGTCCCAGGCTTTTATTTAGAAAAATATGCACTGGCGCTCAACGCACTGGTTCTCTAGTAAGTTTATTTGAAATTGTGGTCCTGACCTGACGCCTCTGATTGACTATATTGACGAGTCTAACCAATCGTGCCATATTTACCCAAGCGTTTGAAAAAAAGTACCCCTTCCATCCGTCTCCCCTAACAACGAAAAGTAGTATTTATAGTCCGACTAATCGTGTTTAGCCTTACATTTACTTTCCGCCAATCAAATAGGAGGTAACATGTCAGCCTATTTCCCGTACAATGGTGGTTTAAAATTCTGCCACTGAGCGATTCTGATTTTGGTGTTGTCTGACAGCACCATTATTTTGTTTTGGCTATAACTTGTTAATTCCTAGACTATTTGCATAACACTTAACATATTCTTTGTCAGCAAGTCCTAAGGAACCCAAATATATAAGTTTTAAGGGAGCTAAGTGGCGGCGTTCAAAATATGTATTTTCTTCTAGGATAGTTGTGCTGTTACCACCTCCTCACTTCCAAACTTTTAGGGTGTCTGCTGTACTGTCAGACTAATGTCAGGATTTTAGACATAAAACAGTAGAATGTCATGTTTTCTAATAAGCGTTTTTCAGGTTTTTTAAAAACTAACTCTCGTCTGAGTAGTGTTTTTTATCACTGTCGATTTGAAAAAAGCTAGTGCTTGTGGCCTTACACGCGTGATGGTAGTAATTGTGTATTGTGAGACTGTGGTAGTATTGCCTGCGTTCCGGCTTTCAGCCCCTCCCTTTCTTTCTATCTTTAGTCCATCTGTCTTTCGTTTTTGGTAACATAGTGTATAAAATGACATGAATGGAATTTTAAATCTAGGTCAACTTGCGTATCTCAAGGTTTTTCTTAGAAAGGCAGTACACGTTTTATCGTATAAAGCGTGTATGCTGCAGTAGGCTTTTACTATCAACGTGAAAGCGTTACAATTTTTCAGACGGAGCATAAAAAGGGGGATCTCGAGTACAGTCATTGTGACAGCACTGTTCTTTACCATTCTTCTTTCCTTTTATTGAATTTATTTGTTAGGCTTTACATTTATTTTTTAATTTATATATGTGGATTAGAATTTCTCACGACAACCTTATTGGTTATTTGTCTGCCTCATGTCATCTATTGTGCCTAGTGCATTATTGTTAATATTAATGCTTTGCATTATAATGTTTAATTGAGATGACATTAAGTGACTACCGTTACCTGACGAGACAAACAGGTGTTTTAGACGGTGTGCAGCATGGGAATGCATGGACTGATATACTCATTTTATTTTTTACATGTTGCATGATATTGCAATGGTTACCTCACTTTGCTGTTAATTTGTTTTATGTCCTTTGTAGACAATGGTGTTAGCATTCTTTGCTACTGTCCACACCTCGAGTGTTTAATTGCCTACTTTGTGGCACAAACATGGGTGCTATACTATGTCATACTAACAGTGAAATTTAATAATACCATCTATTCACTCCAGTGATGTTAAAACTCACTCCACGTAAATAATGAAAACTTCGTTTCCATTATTTGATCGGGGGGGGGGGGGGGGAGGGGTGAGAGCAGATGTTATGATTAAAACTCATAACATATCTGTCAATATCAAATAAGGCTCGATTAGGGACAATGTTGTTGATGTACTGTATCCATGGGTTACCCGGAAGTACGTCATTGCCTTTTGGGGCAGAATAGCAGAAGTCTACCGGTCCAAAGTTAGCAGAAGTGAAAGATTCTTCTGGGCCTTTTCTGTGTGTATTTCAAGGTGGACGGACGCATACATGTTGAGCTCCTAGATGTTTTAATTTCTACAGATTCCTAAAGTGTTCGACCTCTAGATCGCCCATATACCTCAGTGGGTCGATGCTAGATTATTGTGAGAATGGAATTCTGATTATGATGCACGTGAGTTATGAACTTTAAAAAAATCTGCATGAAAAAGGCATATATTCTATAAAATAATTGGAGCTTCGAGCTGTTAATAAAATGTGTTGTCCAAACGTCCAACCTGGCCTTTGCCGCATCTTTGATGTTGCAGTTTAATATTGTGTTCAGCACTTATGCATCCCATCATTAAATAAATGCAGGGGACCGCAAGCGAAATCATATCATAAAACCCCAAAAATTGCCCCGGTAACACTATCTAACTATCTAACTAGTCTGATTCTGGTCTTGAGTTTTGGACGGCAAAGACAGCGAGGAAAGTAACTGTTTACCCCACCTCATCTTGATGAACCTATCATTGCACTCATTGCAGCAGTATCTGCTATGAGACTCAAAGCTGCTCACCTCTCATAAAGTTTTTCGCGTGCACTGGAAAAAACACCGAGTCCCTGAGTCATTCAGTAGCAGACCGTTTAAATATTTTACGAATTCTTATAACACATCTCTGAATATGTCTCAGATCACTAATTTACTGTATGAGGAATTCTATTTTTATCAGTCTTGTTGTTTGTTTGTTTTTTATACTTTTTGTATTTATTTATTTATTTTTTTTTTCATTTTCATTAATTTTATTTATTATTTTTTAATTCTTTATTTTTCATTTTTTTTTTCTTTAATTTATTTTAAAATCATACTTTAATTATGATGATTATTGCAAATGTATGATGTTATATTACTTTTATAATGATAAATTCCGTAATAATGCTTAAAGTAAATGTGAGGATTAAATGATACAGCATATGAGAGAGAGAGAGGAAGGTCAGAATGTCAGACGGGCCTTAGTGACCAATTCTTAACCCTTTGAAAATAAAGTTCGTTCGTTCGTTCGTTCTTCGGAAATAGCAGCGACGTTGCTACAACGGCCCATGCACTATTTAAGTTGAGAGCACAATGTCACACAAAAGTTCTATCGATGCCCTCAGTAGAACTTTAAAAGATATAAGAGGCGACAATAGACTCATGAGTAGTGTGAACGTATTATTTGCAGGCCCGAACAATCTATGTAGTGGTACTAAACTCCAAATAGTTTTTTTGACGAACTACATAATGGAGGCCACCATCCTGACAGGTTGTTGTAGCGGGGAGAAAGTCTGCATACCAAGAATCCCGATGATTCCCTCCGGTCTGTCTTTCAATTTTAAGAGACTCCAATTCCCAATTCTGTTTTTCAATGACCATTAATAAAGCACAAGGTCAAACGCTTCACGTGGCCGGCGTCGATTTGAGCGATGAGTGCTTCTCACATGTTCAACTGTATGTGACTTTTTCCCGAGTTAGCACACCGGAACACTTATACGTGTTGTCACCAAGTCACTGTGCTACCAATGTCGTCTACGAAGAAGCCCTCACTTAATTATTCTGTGTGTGTTAGAAGCACAAATCAATGCAATAATACAATTTAAGCCAAAAATAAACGTAAACCTTCCTAAAACGATTCGCACCAAACCCGACTTGCACACATTCCGACATAGACCCGGGTTAAACCGGGTATGACCACTATTTATAGATATAGAGGTAAAATCAGTAGACTTAGAAAATATAAATAAACAAGTATATGGATTGAACAAGCAGGAACATTCAAATAAACTTTCAACGTAACGGCCAGACAGCAGCTAGCATTCTTTAACATTAACATATTTTTTCATGGCTAATTCAAAAGTGAGACTCCCCCACCCTGTGAGTCCTGTAAGCTGCATTTCTTTTGGCCTGGTTCCAGTCCATTCCTCTGTCCATCAGGGATTGTCTAATGTTGTCCTCCCAACGAATTCTGGGTCGTTCTGGAGAACTGGATCTTTGGCTATTGGTTTCCCATATGAGTCGTAGTGGCCGATCTTCTCCAATCCTGCAGACGTGGCCAAACCATCGTAACAGGGAATGTTCCACTCGGGTCTGAACAACCTGTATTTCAAAACATCCCAGAAAACGGGTCTACGACCAATGCTATTGTAAAGACTCACAGACATAAATACGACAAACGAAGAGAAACAGCATAATGAAGTGTTTGTTTTTGGATGTACGGTGACTTTATTTAGTGACTTTCGTAATTAGCTGGTGGGTCCTGCAAACACCAAGAAATGTTTAACCCGTCAGCTACTACATTCATTGCTTATAACGTACTGTGTATTTCTAACTTGGATAAGTTGACTCTCGACTTACGTAATTCTTCTTTAATCATCATCATCTTCGTACACTCTCAGACGTCTACTTGAATGTTTTCATAGAAAGCAGTAGTCAGTTTGAGGCTATATGCATCTCCGTAGGGCTTTACCACGGATGGTACTGGTGTCGGCCATATGCGTTTTCTCTGTTCCACATATGCAGAACATCTTTGAAGCAGATGTTTAGCAGTCATTTTATCAGTGTCACAGCTAAACTCATTGGTAGTTCCTATGTTTTCACAAGACAGGGATCCCCACAAATATAATTAGCTGCTGAATGGTCTATTAATTATTACGTGTGGGCAATACTGCATATAATGCAACTGAAATATTCCTAAAGTAGTAGTCTTAGTGAGAAACAAAGTTGTGAAATGAAGAGAGAACGACGAGTTCTTAATCTAATCTGAAGCTCACAGAAAAAACTGGAGTCTGAAAATGACGTGGGGTTGTCGCTGTCAGAAACTGTACAAAGAATAAAACTGTTGGTTGACGAGACAATGAATCAAGGGGTATAACTAATTCGCTTCAAAGTATTCTGATAAACATCATTTTAAAAAGTTCTTATACTAAAAAAATTGTGTTATGTACCAAATAATGTTTTCTTTATGACGTCTTTAATTAACCTGTTTGTGACGTTAATCCTATTCATTCGTTCTATTTTGTTCTACCCATCATCACAAAGTTAAATACATTCTCCACTCAATGACCTAGGATATAGTCAACATTATGGCGTCATGGACACCTAAAAGATAAATATCCCCACACTACTAATTTTCTTAATGAAAGTTTGTAATCAGTGAGATTAATCACGCCATGTGTTCCGGAAAATACCGAAACGGCAAACTAAACACTGTGACAGCTAAATTCAACACTCTCTTAAAGAACATGTATGCCTTTCTCTTCATTATTTTCATGGTGCGTTGTTGACTTTGTTAGAAATATTAACACTGGCTTTTCGAGAAACTACGGAAATAGTACTCATTACCCTGTACTTGAGTGAACGTTATGCTCAGACATGTCGTACAAGGTGACTAATATGAGGTGGTACATGAGGCTGACAACATCATCATGTCAAACTAACTACAATAGAACTGACCACTACATATGTCATGTGACTGTTTGGTGCAGGCTTCCTACAAGGGTACCAGCTGTAGTGGTGGTTCCATGCTCCACAAGGAACACAAAATAAAATATTGAGGATAATATAGAGGACAAAAATCTTGTTTATTCGGATTTCTCCGCAAGTAACCGGTCAACAAATGGTCATTTTGATATTTTTGTATCATATTAAAAGAGCCACCAAATATACCTTGTCATTTTTTTTTTGTAAACTTTTAGTCTGGTAATACTAAAGATAGAGGGCTGGACTTTTCAAAAATACAAAACAATATCATCAGAGGCAGTAATTAAAGTGTACGAGTTTCCATTCTACGAATCAGTTTAGAGCTACACGATAAAAGCTTGTCTGTCATCTAGAGACGCCTCCAGTTTCCTGTGATTTTAGCTTTTGCCAAGTCAATCAACAAAAGACATGGACTACCATTTATTCGTGCAGGTGTTTACCAATTAGAAGTAATCTTTGCTCATGGTCAACTTTATGTATTGCTCACGCTAGGAGGGTGCCTTGATAGGCCCATGATGGGAACACTGGATAACGTTACGGTAGCAATTCTAAGATCATTTAATTGTCGCCTGCTACACAACGAAACTGCTATTGATAATGAACAAAGCTAAGATTGTTGAACTTTGGCATCAAATGTAGCAGAGATGGACATTTGAAAGGATGCATCGAAGTGTACACAACCAGCGCGTTGCAGGAACAATCAACCTCCATACACTTCGAAATTTGCAGATGGAGACTGGTGTTGCTGCTAAAAACTTGTAGAAACTTATTCTGACCATGCATTCTGACTAGATTCATTTTTTAATGCATGGGAAGGAACTCATGAAATTGTAGTCACTTTTATTTCTACAGTCGTCTAATCTTGATAGCTATCGTTAAGAAGTTGTCTTATCTTGATAGCTAGGGTTGCCGATAGCTGTGTGAACGATTTTGAGTCACGACCATATATGGAGCGCTTAGATCGTCAGTTCTTTGAAAACAGTTGGCAATCGCAATGTTTCAAGATTCATTTCCTTTTAAGGTAATAGGTCTTAAGTCGAACATTGTAGAACATTCTGCGTTTCGTAAATTGGCCTGAGTTGTATTCGATTCGCGTGTTCTGCGCATGTCCCTTTTTGTGGCGTTGGTAAAACGATTTCCGCCCAGGTCAGTCTGTGCTGAGAAGCTGTGAAGGCGAGACGTAGCTATGTGCTAGTCTTCGCTTAGTTTATTCAGGAAGGAGTCCTCATGATTGTTGTTCCTATCTTGAGATGATATATCTCTGTGTTATTCCTAATGCCTGGAGGCATATGTGATTATTCATTTAATTCCTTATGAACAGGTAATTAAATCCCTTTTTTTGGCTGAGTAACTTTATCGCCATCTTGTGATGTTGACTTTTGCTTAGCCTGCCTTATTCTAAAGTCTACGATATGACTAGTTGGCTCAGCTCACGATCCACTTAGATTGTCACGCATCGATTGATGCCTGTCCTACGGACTATTTGCTTCCTGAACTTTGTTGATGGATCTAGGTTTGATACCTTTGCTGTTTGCTGGATAATAGAGGACGATAATGTGGCGCTCAAAAGACATGCCTGTCTTGTTGAGGTCAAATCGAGGAGACCATCTTTAATCTCCTAGTTGATATCTTCTAGCTCTTATGGAAAGGGGGAAGTTTACTACCTGACTACATGTACAGCGGCTTTACGATATCCTAAAAGGGAGATGATGCACATTATTTTGATGCTGTCTGCTGTGCCAGTTGAATTGTCTACATATGTAATAATGACTGTTTGATCGTACCTATGATGTACCTGCTTGTTTATGTCTACACACTTCGTCATTGTGGCGTTTTATAATAAATTATACAAAACCGTCACTAGCTGTTGCAAGCATCATTGACTTTTCACATCGTGAGTTAACGTGACGTCATTGTGTGGATTGACTTGTTCGTAATGCTCACTGTCTGTATACACATCTACATCACACTTAAACCAGACTACAGACACCAAGTTACTACGCCTCATCATCCCTGGTGTCTGAGGGTGGCACACTACTCCGCAAAGGCCAGGATTATCATACCTTGAGAGGAGCAGATGAATTACAACACCCTCAACGTTGTGTGGCAAATGTGACATCCTCCACAGAACATTTATCAACACATATATACTTACGCAACATTTGCTACGCTACATTTGGTGGCCATAAGCTGGTTTGATCTGGTACCAGCATACTCGGGGTCCCTTACCCGCTTCATTCAGCACTCCTACAGACAACATCTACAAGACAACAACAGAAGTGCAGAGTTACGAAATTACTCGGCGTTGCCCAGGAACTTTTTTGGAATTTTCAACAATTGCTGTTCCAAGTCAAGAAAGTGACATTTCCCAGTGTTGTTACATACGGGAGAATCGATTTGTTGCTGTTCTGCTTTGGAGAAGGCCAAGTTCCATCGCTGACGAGTTCTACACTTCTTGTACACTGCATGTACCGTTTGAAAACTCAAGTCTCAACCATCGTCGTAGCTGTTTTGATGCAAGTACAGATGGCAATCAACGTTGGATCTTTGATCTCAGAATGCTGATTACATCCTGTTAGCTGTACTGACGATTGGAGTTCCATAAGTTAAGTGGCCTGTTTGTTTGTGAACTGTGCCCTTATACTTCTACTGAGTCTTCTGTGTTTCATCTCATTCTTTTGTTTACATGTTATATGTTTATGTGTTATTTGTATATTTATATTTATATGTTTATGTTTCTGCGGTTTTTCGGTTGGGCGGAGTCTCCCTTAGATTATACCACGTCATAGAGGTCATCTATTGTGAGCGTTTTCTGTAGGGTGTGCAATTTCCGATACTGGAATTTGCAAAGCGACTTCTGTTGCTAATTTTTTGTTAGTTGTGATGCCATGTGTTAGTATTGTTTTCGTTATTTTTCTGCATTCTTTAGTTCTGTTTTGATTTGTTTGTACTTGCTAGCCTCCTCTTTACTATAGTTTAGTTTCATACAACATTTTTGTTTATACACTGTGGTGTCTTGTATTTGTGTTATCTTCTCGTAGATATCATCACATTTTTTGTGATATTTCTTTAATTTTCGCTTTATTTTTTGTTGATTTCTACGAATGTATTCGTATTGTTGCTAAATCTTTGTATTGTTTACATTGTATTGTTTACAGTGTAATGTTTACATTGTTATTGTTTACATTGTGATTGTGTTTACATAGTCATTGGTTACACTTATAGTAGTTAATTCACATTTAATAGTGGGTTATGCTTATGCATTACTACTACACTGATGATTAATAAATGATGAATAGTATTGTGCACTATTGAATGGGAAGTGCACCTATGATCAAGAGTTGATTGATGATATTTCAAAAAGGTCTATACACAAGTTCTTGGATATAAGACTTGTTTCCCACAGAGATTGGGATAATAATATAGTGTTGTGAGTAAACAAGTGCTTCATTTAAGACTTGTTATAATTAAATTTGAAATAAGATAATTAATTATTTCAGGTTGTGGACTCATATTATTACACATCATGGCTACATTTGAGCACTTTATTGAGCAGGGTAAATTGCTTGGGAAGACTGGTGATAAGTTAGAAGAATTTGCAACTGCTCAATATGATAAAGCAATGGAAGCTGAACATAAGAAACTGCAGATGCAGGTGGATGAAAAAAGATTCCAAATGGAAATGGAAAAACAAAAAAGAGAAGCAGAAGCAAAAGCTGAAGAGAAAAGACTTGAGGCTGAAAATAAAAGACTTGAAATAGAGGCTGAAAATAAAAGACTTGAAAAAGAGGCTGAAAATAAAAGACTTGAAATAGAGGCTGAAAATAAAAGGTTAGAAAAGCAAGCTGAAGTTGAAGAAAGGAAGTTACAAAGAGAGTCTGAAGAGAGAAAAGCAAAAAATGGAGCATGAAGAAAAACTCTTAGCTTTGGAAGTTGAGAAATTAAGGGTGATGAACATAGGTAATGCTAATGATGCAAATAAGGTCTCAGATAAGACTAATGCAAGCACTTTCAAACTTAACCTACCACCATTCAATGCTTCCATCGACGATATAACATTCTATTTGGACAGATTTGAAACTTCATGTAAAGTACATAACATAGATAAATCATTGCAGGTTTATCATTTGTCCAAAATACTTAGATGTGATGCTTTGAGTATGTTAAGCATGGTAGATGAGCCTGAAAAGAACAACTATGATGTTGTCAGGGCTATATTGTTAAAAAAAATACCAACTTGACGAAGACGGCTATCGTCTTCAATTTAAAAATATGTTACCAGAAACTGGTGTGCAATTCTCTGAATTTATTTCAAAGACACGTCTTACTTTTTTACGTTGGGTGGAGCTGTCTAAGACAGAAAAACTTATGAAGGACTTATGGACTTAATACTTAGAGACAAAGTCATGTCTTCTGTTAATGAGCCTTTCCTTGCTTTCCTTCATGAACGTAAACCTAAAACAATAAAAGAAATGGAAGATTTCTGTAGCCAATACATAACTGCTCATCCTCACGCAACCTTTGGTAACTCTAAAGTAAAAGAAGGTCTGCCAGTTGCTTCGGCAGCACCTTATAGTCAAAACACTAGTAATAGATTCCAACAAAATTTTGATAAGAAAAGTAACCGTAGTTACGGTCAAAACTATGGAAATCAATTTCAGGGTGATTCTTCGTCGAAGAATTGGAGACGAGCTGACAGTCCTCGTTACTTCCAACATAATAATTTTAGGCATTTCAGAAGAGGATATGGTAACAGAGGTTTTTCCTCGCGTAGACCTCAAAACCAAACAAATAGATGTTCACATCAATGTGGACATGATAAAAAATCATGGAAACTGTAGTTCGAAACATGATAACAGTTATAATAGAGACAATAATAACTACAGAGACAATAACAACAGTGATAACTTCAGAGGTAATAGTAGTCGCGGTAGATCTTAATACAAAAAAAAGAGATATCAGCAGGCTAACTCAGTTCAACAAGAATCTCATCATCATCATCTCAACCCATAACCCGTCATGGGTCGTAGGGGTGCCATGGTGGAAGCATCAGCAGACAGGGTCCTCCACTGCTCTCTATTCTCAGCAATGCGTACAAGTGTGGAGAAACCGTGTCCTGCCCATTCTTTGATGTTATCAGCCCAGGATTTTCTTTGCCTTCCTCTTCTCCGTTTACCTTCGACTGTTCCCTGGAGGATCGTTTTCGAAAGGGAGTCATGACGAGTTACATGCCCAAACCAGGCAAGCTTTCGACGTTTCACTATTGACAAAAGTGGTTCTTGATGGCCTGCATAGGTGTTTATCTTCTCTCTAACATAGACATTTGTTTTGTGCTCTTTATAGCAAATGCGCAAAATTCTTCTGTAACATTTATGCTCGAAAGCCTGAATCCTTCGCTCCGTATCTGCAGTGAGTGTCCAGCCCTCACACCCATACAAGAGAATAGATAATACAAGTGATTTGTATAATTTGATCTTCACAGGAAAACTGATGTTACTTTTCCAGATCACATTCAACCTTGTCATGGCAGCTGAGGCCATCTCAAGTCTTGTCTTGATTTCTTTATTTGATCTTCCATCACTACATATAGTGGACCCGAGATATTTAAAGGTGTTAACTTCTTCTAACGTTTGCCCATTTAACATAATGTTGGTCGGAACATGTTTCTTATGGCTATTCACCAATATCTTGCTTTTTTCTATATTAATTTCCATCCCATATGTTCTTGTTACTTTCTCCAGTCTAGAGGTAAGGTCTTGAAGTTCTGATTCTGTTCCAGCTATCAGATCAATATCATCAGCAAAACGTAGATTACACAGAGGTCGGCCTCCAATCGACAAGAATCTCAGGGAGCCTGTAATCAGGTTTCTGATAATAAAAACTCTGACACTGTCACTTGTTCTTCATTTGACTTTGGGAGAGCAAACAAGTGCCCCCAATGCAGTACTTTGTTCGAACCGACTACAATATCGACTTTGAGTTGTGGTCACCCTCTCCCCGCTCTTCCTGCTTCGGTTGCACATGACGGGAGAGGTTCTCTAATCCTACATAAGGGTCTTGTTAATAATACTCCGGTCTCACTACTTTTCGATTCCGGATGCACCACTATTGGTGTTAGACAATCGCTTGTAGATCCATCCTGTGCGACAGGAAGGGTTATCAAATGTGTCACATTTGGCGGCACTCTAGAGAAATATCCTACTGCTATAATTCACATTGCCACTCCTTTCTTTACGGGAGATGTGCATGCCTGTCTCTTACCTAATCCAATTGCGGACCTTATTATTGGTCGTATCCACGGAGTTAGGGAATGTACCCCACAGCAGATTGCTGCTTGGGAAGATGATAATATGCAAGCTACCAATGCAGTGGTTACAAGAGCACAAGCTCTACAAACACCGCAAACTTCGTTGAATAATGATAATGAAGTTCATAGCCAAGATAGTACTTTGGTTATTTCTCGTGACTCGTTCATAAAATTACAAGAAGAAGATCCTACGCTAAAGAAATTCTTCATTCTTGCGAAGAAAGGTGATCCAAATAAGGATACACAAAGAAAATCTTGGATAGAAATGAAAAACGGCGTACTTGTACGTATGGTACAAGACTCGGCTACGTCAGCACATTCGCAAATTCTTGTTCCCAAGAGTATGAGAGTGCAAATATTGCAGCATGCTCATGACTCGCAATGTGCTGGACACATGGGATTTTCCCGTACAAAGTCGAGAGTCCTTGCGGCTTTCTTTTGGCCCTTTGTTAACAAGGACATCCGTATATACTGCCGATCATGTCAGGTATGTCAGGAGGTCAAATCTAGAGGACCACGACATGCTGCGCCTATCCAGGCTGCTGACATCCCTATTCGGCCATTCCAGAAAATGGCCATAGATATTATTGGCCCTTTTAAGATAAAGTCGGCCAGAGGACATCAGTTTATTCTTACATGTGTCGATATGTGCACACGTTGGCCAGAGGCTATCCCTCTAAAGAGCATATCTACTACAGATATCGCAGATGCTCTTTGGCTGATATTTTCTCGCTTGGGGTTCCCCAGAGAAATACTGTCAGACCATGGAACTCAACTCATATCTGATACTATGTCTCAAGTAATGTCTACCTTACACATTAAAAGATCTCTCAGTAGCATCTATCATCCTATGTCTAATGGGTTAGTTGAGCGTCTGAATAGAACGCTCAAGACTTTACTTGGTAAGATAACTGAAGACCATCCTCAAGATTGGGACAGGGTTTTACCTGCGGCTCTCTTTGCCTATAGAGAGGTCCCAAATGAGCACACAGGATTTTCTCCCTTTGAACTTGTCTTTGGCGCGCGTCCGCGCGGCCCTATGTCTTTATTACACGATCTCATCACTGCCGATGATATTAGTGATGACACTCAATCTTCATATGAGTATGTCATTGCTCTGAGGCAAAAGATCATTGAGGCATGCAAACTAGCGACTGCTTCGTCAGAAATTGCTAAAGAAAAAGCAAGGCAGTTTGCTAACAAGAACAGATGTCTACGACAACTTTGTCCAGGTGACAAAGCATTCGTCCTACTCCCCAGTAGGGAAAATAGACTTCTGATTGCATGGAAAGGTCCATATGCAATAGTCTCACGAATTTCCGATGTTGACTATGTGGTCGATATAGATGGAAAGCATAAGACTTTCCATATCAACATGCTGACGGAATTTCATGAGCGTCCAGACTATTTGCTGCCTATTTTTCAGGCAACGGACGAATCTTCGGTACCTCATGGTCATTACTCATCCCTGTCTGTCATACAGGATGAGGAATCTGTTTTTTCTGATGTCGATCTCCCTCTTCCAGTGGTTCCACTACATTCTATGGAATCTTGGAAAGATGTGTCCATTTCTCCTAATCTTTCTGTTGATGAACATCGTCAAGTCTCGTCGATGTTACAGACATTTAAGGATGTTCTAACCGACATCCCTGGTCATACGAATGTCATAGAACATGACATAATTCTTACCGACAGTAATCCTATTAGGGTTAGGCCGTATCCTATCCCTATACACTTTCAGTCACAAGTGGAAAAGGAATTGGATGAAATGATCCAATTAAACATAATTGAACCATCGACTTCTCCATATTCTTCTTCCATGGTTATTGTTCGGAAGAAAGATAAGAACATACGAATTTGCGTTGATTATCGCAAATTAAATCAAGTCACAAAGTTCGATGCTGAACCTATGCCTTTACTAGAGGATCTACTTAGTAGACTTTCTAATTCTAGATTCTTCACTAAACTTGACTTGTCAAAAGGTTATTGGCAAGTGCCTTTAGCAGATCATGCCAAACCTCTGACTGCTTTCTCTACACCTAGGGGTTTATTTCAATGGAATGTAATGCCTTTCGGTCTTATGAACGCCCCTGCTACTTTCGTTCGCATGATGCGTCGAATACTTTCTCATCGTTCGGATGTCATCGCTTACTTAGATGATATCTGTCTCTTCAGTGATTCTTGGGAAGATCACTATCTGGGTTTATATGACCTACTGTCTACTCTACGTGAGTATAATCTGACAGCAAAACCTTCTAAAGCTTATATTGGTTTTGGTGAAATTTCTTTCTTGGGTCATCGTGTTGGTCATGGTCTCTTGAAGACAGAAGACCACAATACTTCGAAAATATTGAACATCTCTGTACCTAAAACGAAGAAACAAGTCCGGAGTCTCTTGGGGTTAATCCAATTCTATGGGAGATTTATTCCGAATCTATCTTCGATAATGGCACCTCTGTCAACGTTGTTGAAGAAAGGGTCGCCTAATCTGATTCGTTGGTCTCAGGAATGTCAATCTTCCTTAGACCAGATTAAAAGTATATTTTTCTTCTCCTCCCATCCTAAGATTACCTACTCTTGATAGAACTTTTGTTCTTCGAAGTGATGCTTCATCCACTGGGATCGGAGCAGCACTTATGCAGGAATATGCTGAAACTCTGCATCCTGTCATGTACATTTCTAGAAAACTAAATGCGGCAGAGAGGAACTACTCGGTTTTAGACCGTGAATTGTTAGCTATGGTTTGGTCTATTCTCAAACTACAAAGATTCCTCCTGGGCGCACATTTCATTCTAGAAACTGATCAGAAAGCTCTTACAGCTATTCAGACTAAGAACTTGAAGAGTTCGAGATCCACTCGATATGCTATTGCTCTTCAACCTTTTCACTTCACGGTACGAGCTATCCGTGGGTCGAATAATGTGATGGCTGACATTCTGTCTAGATGCCCACATGATTCCAACTAATACTTCTGTTCTATTTCTAGATATACGACAGAGCCATAACACACCTATATTACTACAATACATTAGCACATCTGTCCTCACTTTAGGTGAACACATACTGTTGTGCTTTGTTATCATCTTCTTCTGTTCCCATCTTTAATATAAGAAGAAGACTGAGTAGTTAATATAAGGGCCGAAAGTTCCAAAGGCCACAATTATTAATAATAATGTATTGTATAGTATGACACTTAATGGCTATTAAATAGAATTATATTGTTTGTTTTTTCTCAGCACGTTATTGTTGATCTGAGAAGCTACCTTTCTATTGTCAAACATGGAGAGTTCCACATTGTACAGTTTCTTTGGAACGACAGGAGATGTGTCCTCGATCTTCATTTATATTTAATTTCATTGTGTAATGGTAATATTAAACATTTAGATAATGTAATATTTAACATTCAATATCAGATGTGTACATCCATTCTAAGCGGTATTAGATTATGACACTGCTATTTGATTATAATGATATGAACTTGCATATTTATATTGTATTTTCATGCTAGCGTAGAGTGTGTTGGTGGCACCTCCCCGATATATTTTTTAAATCAGATTTTTTATCTGTTGAGAAATATTCTCACCAGACACTTTATGTGTCAATTTAGCCTCATATTAGGCAGTGCAATTACTTATCCCCGCATAGTTCGTGCGTTGTTAAACCGTTTTTTGGTTTTACTCTTGGATATTTAAAAAAAAAAAAAAAAATGTTGCACATTTTTTTTTTATCGGGAGGTGGCGGTAATGTTGCTGCTAAAAACTTGTAGCAACTTATTCTGACCATGCATTCTGACTAGATTCATTTTTTAATGCATGGGAAGGAACTCATGAAATTGTAGTCACTTTTATTTCTACAGTCGTCTAATCTTGATAGCTATCGTTAAGAAGTTGTCTTATCTTGATAGCTAGGGTTGCCGATAGCTGTGTGAACGATTTTGAGTCACGACCATATATGGAGCGCTCAGATCGTCAGTTCTTTGAAAACAGTTGGCAATCGCAATGTTTCAAGATTCATTTCCTTTTAAGGTAATAGGTCTTAAGTCGAACATTGTAGAACATTCTGCGTTTTTCGTAAATTGGCCTGAGTTGTATTCGATTCGCGTGTTCTGCGCATGTCCCTTTTTGTGGCGTTGGTAAAACGATTTCCGCCCAGGTCAGTCTGTGCTGAGAAGCTGTGAAGGCGAGACGTAGCTATGTGCTAGTCTTCGCTTAGTTTATTCAGGAAGGAGTCCTCATGATTGTTGTTCCTATCTTGAGATGATATATCTCTGTGTTATTCCTAATGCCTGGAGGCATATGTGATTATTCATTTAATTCCTTATGAACAGGTAATTAAATCCCTTTTTTGGCTGAGTAACTTTATCGCCATCTTGTGATGTTGACTTTTGCTTAGCCTGCCTTATTCTAAAGTCTACGATATGACTAGTTGGCTCAGCTCACGATCCACTAAGATTGTCACGCATCGATTGATGCCTGTACTACGGACTATTTGCTTCCTGAACTTTGTTGATGGATCTAGGTTTGATACCTTTGCTGTTTGCTGGATAATAGAGGACGATAATGTGGTGCTCAAAAGACATGCCTGTCTTGTTGAGGTCAAATCGAGGAGACCATCTTTAATCTCCTAGTTGATATCTTCTAGCTCTTATGGAAAGGGGGAAGTTTACTACCTGACTACATGTACAGCGGCTTTACGATATCCTAAAAGGCAGATGATGCACATTATTTTGATGATGCAGTTGAACATACATATTTTGATGATCGTACCTTGATTGTACCTGTCTGCTGTGCCAGTTGTTCCTAATACAATTGTCTAGACACCAAGTATACAACGCCCTCATCATCCCTGGTGCATCATGTAAAATATATATATTCATCATTAGTTAACTGTTACTGGTATGTTAATGAACGGTGTCAAAGGAAATATTTATTAACTAGTTCAACAAAATATGTAATAACTAGCAATAAACCCGTCAATAATGACGGAAGTAAAATCAAAAACTGTATTATAATTCAATATAAAAGATTTTGGTGACAACATTTTTAGATAAAAAGTGTTTTTAACAAAAACGTTCAACTTTTCATGATTTGTTCCTAGGGTGAGAGAAGGATAACTCCTACGTGATCAAAAGATTGTCCTTGATCGTCATTGCAAATGCTAAAATCACTGGGAATTAACGACGTCACATCCTAAATGGCAAACTGCGCTCGCTCGGTTCTAAGTCTATGCGAGGAATTAAGATTCGTTCTCCCTTATTACTGCCAGTGATAATTTCTGCATCAATCGAATTCCGATGCAAGACTTTTATGGCCAAACGCGTGTCATTCAATAGTCCGTTTTTTGTGTTCAGATTTCGCAATAGCATGATACATGCAGAAACCTTTAATTTCCGCGAATGCGGTGGAATTCCTGATGGGCACTGCTCGTTAAAGAACTCGGTTGGGAAATCAACTGCGTTGTTGGGATCATCGGAAACCATGGAATATACGCTCCAATAAACCGTTTCATTCCTAGCGAGTAGCTTCATCAATATGTCTGCAATACTTTAAATTAAAATTTTGTCTTAAAGAAACAATCAAAAACTTACATTTTAAGGTTATTTTTAACAAAATGATGAGTTAAATCCGTTTCGGGAATGAAACTGGGTTCTACAATCAACAACTTACATTTTATTCATATATCACTGTCACTCACTTTATGTTGCACAATTCACCGACTTTTTTTCGTTGAATGTTACTATTTTCGGGAGAGTACATTATAATGCTAGTAGTAAACCAAGAGAGAGGCAAGTCTGATGTGATGAACGATCGAATGAACTGTAATTCCAGAGAATACGACTGAGCAAGCTATGCTTTATCCATCCAGTGATATCATGTTTGAACTTCCCGAGGTTCTCTATCACTAAGAACACATGTAGAACAAGGATGTACCTGGAAAAAAAAATTGCCGTAGACTCATATTTTGTCTGCCACGTTTGAAAAACAGAATGTTCAAGAGATTAATACAAGCACTTTTAGGATTGGACGGAGCATTTTCTTGTGATTATTGTCACGATATTAAGATTACGTTACTGTTGAGCAATTATGTGTTTACTACTCTAAACACT
Organism: Oreohelix idahoensis; assembly: GCA_024509875.1. Lineage (NCBI taxonomy): Eukaryota > Metazoa > Mollusca > Gastropoda > Stylommatophora > Oreohelicidae > Oreohelix > Oreohelix idahoensis. The sequence goes on from JAMPIV010011221.1 coordinate 118,675, forward strand.
GGATCAAACTCCTTATTTGAAAACTACACATCTAAATAAAATGAAAAATAAAAAGGTAAAGGATCTCGTTACACGCCCATTTAGGCATATTGGGAACTTGGTGTTTGGCCCATATTTCCTTGCCCATCATCATACTAGAGATGATGTGGTCAGAACCACACCGGCCGCCTTAACCTTCCCAGAGTTGTTCTGGTACACAATTCATGAGGTTGGATCGACCTCGGAGCTGTTTGCGGTCTAAAAAATCCCACCTCAACTGGGGATCGAACCATAGACCACCGAGCTAGCAAGCCAGTGCACTAACCATTGAGCGACCGTGGCTCCATTATCCTAAATACATAGCAAATACTATAATTAATGAAATAAGTAACACCATGTTTTATATTTTATAGAATGGCACGGCCTATTTTGATATTGTAATATAATTTGTGAACCATTTGCTAAATGTATTTGATGTTTATTATCCATATAATTTCCTTTGGCTTAAACAGATGTTAAACTGCTTGTATAAGGCCCTGACATCATAGAGAAGGGTATCCCGGGTGTCATAGTGTTGTCCACATTGTAGATCGTTTAGGTCAAGAATCATCTTATGTTAGAACAGCTCAACGTTTTTGAAGCAAAGAATCTACGAGGGTTGCTCAGAAAGTAATGTCCCACATTTTTTTCTAGGAAACTATTTATTCACAATGTATGAAATTTACGCACAATATAACTGGATGTATCCTTTACACATCCTATTTTTCCACATAATCTCCGTCTACTTCTACGGACTTACGCCAGCGCGAAACAAGGGCATGCATGCCTTCCCTGTACCAGCTCGTTTCCTGTTGACGTAGGCATGCCTCCCTGTACCAGTTCGTTTCCTGTTTACGTAGCCATGCCTTCCCTGTACCAGCTCGTTTCCTGTTGACGTAGCTATGCCTTTTCTGTACCAGCTCGTTTCCTGTTTACGTAGCCATGCCTTCCCTGTACCAGCTCGTTTCCTGTTGACGTAGAAATGTCCTCACTGCACGAATACGCTCTCGTCATCTTCAAACTTTGTCCCGCGTAGTGCATCCTTCAGTGCCCCCCCCCCCAAAAGATGAAAATCGGAGAGCGCCAGATCAGGCCTATAGGGGGGATGGAGGAGCACAGTCCAACTATATTTGGCGATTGCCTCCTGAGTTTTCAGACTTGTGTGAGGGCGGGCATTGTCGTGCTGGATCAAAATGTCTACTGTATTCCTGTTAGGCCGCACTCGCCGGTAGCGCTGTTTGAGTTTGTTGAGGGTTTTGATGTATGCGTCCGAATTGATTGTCACACCTCTGGGCATCACATCCACAAGAATCACTCTCTCAATGTCCAAAACGACGGTGATAATGACCTTTCCGGCGGAGGGAGTTGTCTTGAATTTCTCTTTTCGTGGTGATTAAAGATGATGCCACTCCATTGACTGCCTTTTCGTCAGTAGTAGGGTAGGCGCAAAACGACGCGTATTTCTGGTGGGGCGTGACTTTTATATAAGGAAAATGTGTGGGAGCGCTCTGGTGGAGCGTGACTTTTTATATAGCGATATATTTTAGCCGGGGTGACGATGCAAGTTGGGCTGTAGCGGGTGGGTGTGTGTTTTTGTGTAGGTATTTTTGCGTATTGTGGTATTGTTTTGGTATGTGTGTGTTGGTGTGTTTGTTTATACATATATTCATACAATATATATATAAAAAATATAAAAAATCGATAATGACGGAAAATATAAAAAATCGATAATGTTGGATTAGGTTACTAAGAGGGTTTTTGAAGCGAGTGAAGTCTTTTTCCGCTGGCGTGGGTGACGATACATATTGGGCTGTAGCGGGTGGGTGTGCGTTTTTGTGTAGGTATTTTTGCGTATTGTGGTATTGTTTTGTTATGTGTGTTGGTGTGTTTGTTTATACATACTATATATATATATATATATATATATATATATATATATATATATATATATATATATATATATATATATATATATATATATATATATATAAAATCAATAATGACGGGTTAGGTTACTAAGGGAGTTTTTGAAGCGAGAAGCCTTTTTTGCGCTGGCGAGGGTGACGATGCATGGGTGTAATGTAGCTGGCAAGTGTAGGTTAGGGGGCGATTTTTGTGTGATGTTGGGTGTGTTATTTAGACATATATATATATATATATATATATATATATATATATATATATATATATATATATATATATATATATATATATATATATATATATATATATATATATATATAAAATATAAGAAATCAATAAGGACGAAAAATATAAAAAAATCACTCCCACCTCTAGATACTAGACCTAGTAAAGGTTCTAACACTTCACCCCCACCTCTCGTTGCTGGTCCTAGTACAGTCTCTAACACTTCACTACCACCTCTAGATACTGCGTCTAGTAAAGTCTCTAATACTTCACTCCCACCTCTCAAGGCAGTTTCTAGTGTAGTCATGTCTCTAACACTTCACTCCCACCTCTAGCAGTTAGGCCTAGTCAAGTCTCTATCACTTCACTCCCACCTCTCGCTGCTGGTCCTAGTAAAGGCTCTAACATGGCACTCCCACCTCTCAATGCTGGTCCTAGTCATGTCTCTAACACTTCACTCCCACCTCTTGCTGGTAGACCTAGTATAGGCAAGTCTCTAACACTTCACGCCCACCTCTCCATGCTGGTCCTAGTATAGTCATGTCTCTAACACTTCACTCCCTTGAAAATATTGAAACAAACACGCCAACACACTACCAGCACAATACAAACCAAAAGCAATACCACCCACACCACATCGACATTGTCTTACTCCAGCGCTACACCCAATACTCAAACATGCATCATCGCCCCGCCAGCACAAAAAGGCCCCACTCGCTTCAAAAACCATCTTAGTAACCTACTAACCCACCATTATAAATTTTTTTTTATTTTCCGTCCTTATCGATTTCTTATATTTTATATATGAATATATATATATATATATATATATATATATATATATATATATATATATATATATATATATATATACATATATATATATATATATATATATATATATATATATATATATATATATATATATATATATATATATATATATATATATATATATATATATATATATATATATCTATATCTATATATATATATAATATTATATATATATATATATATATATATATATATATATATATATATATATATATATATATATACACAAGGGGATTGACATAAGTCTTGGGCCTGACCATGAAGGAGTCACAGGAGGAAGATGAAACTTGGCACATTTAAAGTTCATCCTATTTGCACTGAATGTGTAAAGTACGCGTTTGTTTCTTCAATGGGTTTTCCCGCTACGGTGCACGGCGCAATGTACCCTATTGACCGGATCTGCTGCTCCAAAGATTTGACAAAACAATGGAAAAGAAGGAGGCCAGAGCTGTGATAAAATTTCTGATGTTTCAGGGAAACACACCTACAGAAATACACAGGGAGATGGAACCAGTGTTTCGTGATTCTTGTCCTTCATATACTTCGGTAAAAAACTGGTGTCAACAGTTTAAGTGCGGCCGTTCAAATGTTGCTGATCTGCCAAGATCTGGTAGACCAGCATCAGAGTGCAATGATGAAAATGCAACAAGAGTGAAGAAAATCATTGACCAGGATCGAAAAATGACAATTGTGGAGATAGCTAGTAGAGTAAAACTGAATGAAAGAACAGTTTATAGAATTTTACACAACAGACTGAACATGAGAAAAGTGTGTGCACGCTGGGTTCCGCGACTGTTGACACGTGAACAGAAGCAAACGACGGTAAATTGCTGTCAACAGTTGCTCAAAAAGTGTCAGTCAAAAAATTTTTTGGAGACCATGGTGACAGTAGATGAGACTTGGGTACACCATTATGACCCCGAATCCAAAATTGCCAGCATGCAATGGAAAATCCCGGGCTCCCCAACACCTGTCAAGCCGAGGGCGCAGAAATCTGCAGGAAAAGTGATGCTGACTGTTTTTTGGGACGGCAAAGGTGTCCTTTTGAAAGATTATCTGCCTCGTGGCAACACAGTTAATAGACAGTACTATGCAGATCTTCTCACAAAACTAAGAAAGGTTGTGACCAGGAAATGAGGGATAACGCGCACTCAAAATCTTCCTTTGCTTCAAGACAACGCGCCCTCTCACAAAGCACGGCTTGTGCAGCTAGCAGCCAACGATTTGAATATTGAAATTCTTCCACACCCACCATATTCTCCAGATTTGGCTCCATCAGACTTTTTTCTATTCCCGAATCTTAAAAAACAGCTAAAAGGAAATCATTTTGACAGCGATGAAGAGGTTATACTGGCATGTGATGACTGGTTTAGTTTGAAAAATAGGGTGTTCTACTCCCAAGGTCTTTTCAAGGTCAAGCAGAGATGGCAGAAGTGTGTCAATTCAGACGGGGGCTATATTGAAAAGGAATAAACACTATACAAAATTTCAGCTCTCTGTGACATGTCCTTCATGGTCAGGCCCAAGACTTATGTCAATCCCCTTGTGTGTATATATATATATATATATATATATATATATATATATATATATATATATATATATATATATATATATATATATATATATATATATATATATATATATATATGTGGTGAAGTGGGATGTTATAAATATTTATAGGGGACTTAGTGTACTGACTGAGATCAGCTGTGAAGGTATCTATATCTATTAAGAGCAATGTATTATAGATAACCTTACTTGCTACCACATATCTATATATCTCAGTCAGAATTATTTTGGAATAGTGTGATGACTACGTTATGTGTCTAGGGTATGTGTATGATGAAGTGTAAGTCTCAACAACAGACAGATAAACAATTTAATTTAATCCACTACACTTGACAACACTGTGACACTCACATACATATAACACTCTATGAGAATTCCTTAAAGAAGTCACTTATAACTTTTCAAATAACAATATGTATTCATTGCTGTCATAAATATATATATATGTGTCCTGATTCAAATACAAAGGAACCAGGAATCACAATCAATTTTAATTACAAGTTATGTACAGAATGTATCAATATGAATATTGTAGTGACATATATTATTAAAAATATCCTATGTGTGTCAGTTGTGTAGTGGCAATATGAGGTAATACTGGTTTTGTTTTGTTCAAGCTCTGTTGGTATTTGTCATCATGACTTCAATAGTTTGTCTTTAGGGACTAGTATTGGAGATGTTCTCAGTTCCTGATATTAAGACAATTAAACTCCCCTCTTAAGTTTATGTTACAATGTTATTTTAAGATGGGGTGTACATAATGTTGAGCTCAGCTGGCCAATTCAGCTTATCTTGCGTGATGGCGGCAGGAAAAGACTCCTCTGCTCGAATTCTGCCCTGGGCTCAGGAGACACCTCACTGATAGCTAAATGGACCAAGGAGTATGCTGTCCGACTCTGGATTCAGCAAAGCTCTGACCAGGTGCTGCTAAGTACCATCAAGACCACGGTCCCTGAAATCAAGAAGGATGTACCTTCTACTTCATAACTAACTTATACTCTCTTTTTACACTGATCACAACACATTACAAACATTGAGTTCAGAGCGTTAGGCCAACTATCAGCTTCATTCTGAAGTACTTTATACCAGCATTAACCTCCTTAATGGTTACCACGCCTCTGCAATTCCAGCATTATTTCTTTCTAGTCAATCATCTAGGTGTCAGTGTACTGTTTGGCCATTCCATGCCGTTTTACTATCCTCCGACACCCTCTGTTCAGGCTGGAGCATTATAGGCTTTATCTCCTGTTTGCCACTGGACTACACATATATATACAGGCATAAATTAACAATTCACATTCAATTTTCATTAAAAGATACTGAATGGTTCAAGCTTACCACAATTCATAGAATAAACACAGATACGTTGATTAGCAATGAATTCTGGCCCAAACCGGCACAAATTCCCATCTGCTTATGTTCCAGGCTTTTATTTAGCAAAAATATGAGCTGGCTTCAACGCACTGATGCTTTATCAAGCTTATTTAAACAAGTGGTTTCGAACTAACGCTCCTAAGTGATTATATCAGCGAGTCTAGCCAATGAGGCCCCGTTTCGACAAGTGTTTGAAAAAATGTTACCTTCCCCGTCTCCCCTAACAACGAAAGATAGTATTTATAGCCCAACCAATCGTGGTTAGTCTTTCATTTGTTGCGCTCCAATCAATTTGGAGTTTACATGGTAGGCTATTTCTGTAACGTGAGGTTTTTTCAAACACGTTATAAAAAAATTTTATGAGCAGAAATGATTCCATGTTGTCAGGCATCCCCACTATTTTATTTTGGGTATAATTTATTAATTCCTGGACTATTTGCGTAACGTTTTACATATTCTTTGTCAGCAAGCTCTAAGGAACCCAATTATACAAATTTAAAAGAGCTACGTGGCTGCGTTCAAAATATGTATTTTCTACCTCCTGTTTCGAAGATGTGCTGTCTGGGTACTGTTATGTTTTCAAACGTAAACCCATCTAATGTTATCTTTTCTAATAAGAGTTTTTCAGGATTTATAAACCTAACTCTGGGATGGGTAATGTATTTTATCACTGTCCGTCTAAAAAAAAGTTAGTGCATGGCCTTACACGCGTGATAGTAGTAATTGTGTATCGCGCGACGCGTGTTTAATTTTGCATGCGTTCCCGATTTCATTCGCCCCTCTCTCTCTCTCTCTATTTGAGTCCATCTGTTCGTTCGTTTTGGTAACGTAATATAATTAATGTTAGGATTAATTTAGGTCATTACGCAGTGCCTCTCAATGTTTTTTCCAAGAAATACAGCACACGTTTCATTGAAGAAAGCGGGTAATAATACAGTAAGCTTTTATATCAACGTGAAAGCGTTACAATTTGCAGACGAAGCAGAAAACAAGGGGGATTTCGAGTACATTCCTTGTGACAGCACTGTTATTTTTCCATTGCTCTTCTCTTTATTAATTTTATTTGTTAGGCTTCATATTTACCTAATAATTTATATATGTGGATTAGAATATTCCACGACACCTCCCCTCTTAAAACAGACATTATATGTCAGTCCTTTATTCTATATACACATAGAGAAATTTATTATTATTTCTGGGGTTTACGGTGATTCTCATCACACGGATGGCGGCTTAAAAAATCCGCTCCCAGATTTGTTTTTCCAGATATATACTCAATGCTAAAATTATATGGAGCCAGAAGTAAAGACCATCAGAGTAACCTAGAGTTCTCATGCTTAGCCTGTGCTAGAAACGATAAAGGTTTGTGATCTGTTTGCAACTTAAATGCCTTCCCATATAGATAAATATTGAATTTCTTTATTGCCCATATTACTGCAAGACATTCTTTTTCGCTAGTTGAGTAGTTGATTTCAGCTTTATTCAACTTTCTGCTAGCATATGCCACTGGGCTTAATTCCCCATCCAATGCATCTGATTTCTGTAGTAGAGTTGCACCCAGCCCAATATTACTTGCATCCGTCCTTACTATGAATTCTTGACTTAAGTCAGGTAATTTCAAAATGGGTTTACTTGTGAGCTTTTCCTTCAATTCTTGGTAAGTCATTTCACATTGTGGTGTCCATGTAATGCGATCTGGATGTCCTTTACGTGTCAATTCAGTTAACGGTGCACATATGGAATTAAAGTTTTTGATATACTTCTGGTAGAAACCACATAATGAGACAAAGGATCTCACGTCCTTCTTGGTTTGTGGTCTCGGGGCTTTCTGTAGTTTCTCTAAATTCTTTGGGTCAGGGGTCATGTTTCCCTGATAAACTGTGTGTCCCAAAAATTCCAATTCTTTACATCCAACGCAACATTTGGTTGGTCGGGCTGTTAAATTTGCCTCCCTAAGTCGATTAAACAGCAGGTTCAGAGAGTCAATGTGTTCCTCAAATGTTTCTGTTGCTATAAGGATATCATCCATAAAATTTGTTATACAGGGATTATTCAGAGGATCCAATAATTTTCTCATCATTCTAGAGAAGACACTAGGCGCATTCTTCAATCCAAATGGCAATCTATTAAACTCATAGTGTCCTTCTGAGGTACTAAAGCTAGGTATGGTCTAACCTCAGGCTTTACTGGAATCTGATAGTATCCTTTACTCAGATCCACTTTTGAGAAATATTTAGCTTTATTTAGTCTGGCAAACAGCTGATTTGTATCTGGCAATGGATCCACCTGTCCTTCTGTAATAGCATTCAGTCTCCTGTAATCTATACAGAGTCTATGTTCTCCAGAGGGCTTCCTTAAGAGTACAACACCGGAACTATACGAAGACTCACTGTGCGAAATAATTCCTTCCTTCAATAGATAGTCTATCTCTTCCTTCAAAGCTTTTTCCTTAGCAAACGGAATCGAATATGGTTTCATACAGACAGGTGTGGAGTCTATTAGTTTCATATCATATTCCAATAGGTTTGTATGCCCTGGTCGGTCTGTTAACACCTCTGCATGATTATTTAGAACCTGTTGCACTCTCTCTTTCTGAGTTTTCGTTAAATGTGTACTGATTTTCACCTGTGCTGCTGTCTCACAGGGGTGTAATGGATATTCAAATGATGAAAGTGGTTCCTTTTTCATCTCCATGGCGATGGACAAGGTCAACAAGTGTGTCTCTTCCTGATGTTCTCTTTCCAAATATTTCTTCAGGAGATTCACATGATAGATTTTTTCTTTCCCCTTCTTATCTATCTTATAATTTGTTCTAGACACCTTCTCTAGAACTGTATATGGACCTTGCCATCCAATCTGTAACTTATTCTGACTCTCGGGCAAAAGAAGTAGTACTTTCTCTCCCACAGCCAAATTTCTGTCTTTCGCCTTCCTGTTATAATAGGCAGCATGTTTCTTCCTGGCTTGTTTCAAATTTTCATTGGCAAGTTTCCAGCCAGTTTTTAAACGAGTGGTCAGCTCATTCACATATTGGTATGAAGATGTAATGTTTTCCTCTGCCTTTTCATCAGTCCACGTTCTTAACATAGCTACATATGGACCTTTAATTGTGTGGACCTATTTGTCCATGCACCGGTATGGTCTCTTCCACTCGAAGCTTTATAGTGATGATTTTTCCTCCCAGAATTATCATTCACAAAACGACCGCTACCAATTCTTTTCTTGGGGCTGTCTCCCCTCTTAAAATTCTTGATGAGAGATTTCCTCTCTACATCCTCTTCCTCCAGTTTGTTTAAGTCCGATTGAGGGATTTTCGGCTTATCCTGGGGTAAGACATCTCTTTGCACTCTCCGCATAGTGGCCATTGTAAAACAGTTAAGTGAAGCTTGTCCGTGAAAAGGGGCTTCCCATTCCATTTGGTCCACTTTATCAAATCTATTTTTCTTTTTATTATCAGGCCTAATTTTGCCCCGTGGCATGTCTAGGTCCTGATCAATGTTCCCACTTGTGGGTGTTCCCTCATGTGCTATGCTACACCTTTCTACAAAATTCTCAATGTCCCATCTTGCTTTGGGCCAATAATAATTGTGAGCCACCTTTTGAATGATGGTACCTATCTTCTGATGGTCCCCATCTGGTTTCACATGTAGGCTCCTTATTAAGTCTGTCCTATATCTCTTTGGAAGAACCAGCTGTCCGTGACCATGGGATCTAGTTCCAGTCTTCCTATACATCAACTTGTTTTTCATGTAAAAATCTCCCTTGCCTGGAGTTGTATGACTAGTTGACAATTTTCTGAAACAAGGCTTGAGTGTTTTATCCCCAGCCTGTGCCTTCCTCATCTCTTCTGGAGTGGTATCCAACATAATATCCTCCTCCTGTCTTGAGGTCGACCTGACCTGAAGGGTTGCCATATACACAGGTTTCCTTCTGCAATGGTCAGTGTCATGATTGTTCATCTTACAATTCTTACACCACCTTTTTCCTTGGTTGAAAGATTTTCTTTCATCATATTTCCTTTCATCGAATTGTGGGAATTTATTTTTATTTTCATACCGTGGCCTATCAAATTGGTGCTTACCTTTGTTTTGATCCCTAGGATCAAATTTATTAAAGTTCTGTGGTGCCCTAAAGTTATCCACTTGTTTCTTTTTATTACCTGTTACCTCTGCTTGAGCTGCTTGATACCTTTCAGCAACATTTAGCAACTCACCCAGCCTCTCTGCACCTTGTTCCATGAGAAACTTTCTCAGGTCTGGAGCCATGGACTCTCTTAGTTGCTCTATAAGGACCATTTCCTTAAGATCTTGGGTTTTCCCCAGAGAAGTCCATTTCTCCAAGTATGTCTCTATTCGCGCAGAGAACTGGTGATAGGTTTCACCTGACAGTAGTTTAGCATTCCTAAATTTTTTCCTGTAAAACTCTGCATTCTTTTCATATCTTAACAAAAGAGCCTGCTTTAGCATGTCATAATTTTCCTGATCACCTCTGCTCATTTTTGCAAAAACTTCATAAGCTGCCCCACGAAGTCCCTGAGATAACTTTAAGCTCCACCTTTCTCTCTCTAACCCATACGTGGTAGCTAATAGTTCATACCTATTTATATAGCTCTCAATATCATCGTCTTTCTCAACAAAATGATCTAAATGAAAGTTCATAGCTGAGGTTGAGGCTCCCTGAGTAACCGTAGCATCAGAGGCAAAGGGACTGGCACCATTTTCAGGAGCATGGCCCTGAAACTCAAACTCCCTTAGTCGTAACTCATGTTCCCTTTGTAATCTTTTCTCCTCCTTTTCTGCTTCCCTCTCTGCAGCTAATCTCTTCTCTTCCCTTTCTGCAGCTAATTTCTTCTCTCCCCTTTCTGCAGCCTGTCTTCTTTCCTCGGCTTCCAATGCTTTAGCCTCTTTGTCAGCCTCAATCTGCAACCTCTTAATTTCCTTGTCAGCCTCCAACTTTCTTTCGGCCTCTTTTTCTAATCTTCTTTCTTCGCGTTCAATAAATTTGTCACATTCCGTCGTGACATAGGCAACCATAACTTGCCCATCTAATCCTAACTCTTTTGCAGTCTGAACCGCAGCAGATCGAAATTTGGCCAGGTCCGCCATTGTCTATCAGGTAAATTTATACAATGTCTAACCAACAATTCAATCTCTAATGGACAACACAGGCACCGTGAGCTCAACCTTATTTAATTCCACCCAAGGATACCTTTTAATTCTTATATTCCCTGAAGTGAATTACCCCCAATATTTTTAATAGGGAAAGATTCAAAATCCCAAGAGCGAGACCCCAATATATGTGGTGAAGTGGGATGTTATAAATATTTATAGGGGACTTAGTGTACTGACTGAGATCAGCTGTGAAGGTATCTATATCTATTAAGAGCAATGTATTATAGATAACCTTACTTGCTACCACATATCTATATATCTCAGTCAGAATTATTTTGGAATAGTGTGATGACTACGTTATGTGTCTAGGGTATGTGTATGATGAAGTGTAAGTCTCAACAACAGACAGATAAACAATTTAATTTAATCCACTACACTTGACAACACTGTGACACTCACATACATATAACACTCTATGAGAATTCCTTAAAGAAGTCACTTATAACTTTTCAAATAACAATATGTATTCATTGCTGTCATAAATATATATATATATGTGTCCTGATTCAAATACAAAGGAACCAGGAATCACAATCAATTTTAATTACAAGTTATGTACAGAATGTATCAATATGAATATTGTAGTGACATATATTATTAAAAATATCCTATGTGTGTCAGTTGTGTAGTGGCAATATGAGGTAATACTGGTTTTGTTTTGTTCAAGCTCTGTTGGTATTTGTCATCATGACTTCAATAGTTTGTCTTTAGGGACTAGTATTGGAGATGTTCTCAGTTCCTGATATTAAGACAATTAAACTCCCCTCTTAAGTTTATGTTACAATGTTATTTTAAGATGGGGTGTACATAATGTTGAGCTCAGCTGGCCAATTCAGCTTATCTTGCGTGATGGCGGCAGGAAAAGACTCCTCTGCTCGAATTCTGCCCTGGGCTCAGGAGACACCTCACTGATAGCTAAATGGACCAAGGAGTATGCTGTCCGACTCTGGATTCAGCAAAGCTCTGACCAGGTGCTGCTAAGTACCATCAAGACCACGGTCCCTGAAATCAAGAAGGATGTACCTTCTACTTCATAACTAACTTATACTCTCTTTTTACACTGATCACAACACATTACAAACATTGAGTTCAGAGCGTTAGGCCAACTATCAGCTTCATTCTGAAGTACTTTATACCAGCATTAACCTCCTTAATGGTTACCACGCCTCTGCAATTCCAGCATTATTTCTTTCTAGTCAATCATCTAGGTGTCAGTGTACTGTTTGGCCATTCCATGCCGTTTTACTATCCTCCGACACCCTCTGTTCAGGCTGGAGCATTATAGGCTTTATCTCCTGTTTGCCACTGGACTACACATATATATATACAGGCATAAATTAACAATTCACATTCAATTTTCATTAAAAGATACTGAATGGTTCAAGCTTACCACAATTCATAGAATAAACACAGATACGTTGATTAGCAATGAATTCTGGCCCAAACTGGCACAAATTCCCATCTGCTTATGTTCCAGGCTTTTATTTAGCAAAAATATGAGCTGGCTTCAACGCACTGATGCTTTATCAAGCTTATTTAAACAAGTGGTTTCGAACTAACGCTCCTAAGTGATTATATCAGCGAGTCTAGCCAATGAGGCCCCGTTTCGACAAGTGTTTGAAAAAATGTTACCTTCCCCGTCTCCCCTAACAACGAAAGATAGTATTTATAGCCCAACCAATCGTGGTTAGTCTTTCATTTGTTGCGCTCCAATCAATTTGGAGTTTACATGGTAGGCTATTTCTGTAACGTGAGGTTTTTTCAAACACGTTATAAAAAAATTTTATGAGCAGAAATGATTCCATGTTGTCAGGCATCCCCACTATTTTATTTTGGGTATAATTTATTAATTCCTGGACTATTTGCGTAACGTTTTACATATTCTTTGTCAGCAAGCTCTAAGGAACCCAATTATACAAATTTAAAAGAGCTACGTGGCTGCGTTCAAAATATGTATTTTCTACCTCCTGTTTCGAAGATGTGCTGTCTGGGTACTGTTATGTTTTCAAACGTAAACCCATCTAATGTTATCTTTTCTAATAAGAGTTTTTCAGGATTTATAAACCTAACTCTGGGATGGGTAATGTATTTTATCACTGTCCGTCTAAAAAAAGTTAGTGCATGGCCTTACACGCGTGATAGTAGTAATTGTGTATCGCGCGACGCGTGTTTAATTTTGCATGCGTTCCCGATTTCATTCGCCCCTCTCTCTCTCTCTATTTGAGTCCATCTGTTCGTTCGTTTTGGTAACGTAATATAATTAATGTTAGGATTAATTTAGGTCATTACGCAGTGCCTCTCAATGTTTTTTCCAAGAAATACAGCACACGTTTCATTGAAGAAAGCGGGTAATAATACAGTAAGCTTTTATATCAACGTGAAAGCGTTACAATTTGCAGACGAAGCAGAAAACAAGGGGGATTTCGAGTACATTCCTTGTGACAGCACTGTTATTTTTCCATTGCTCTTCTCTTTATTAATTTTATTTGTTAGGCTTCATATTTACCTAATAATTTATATATGTGGATTAGAATATTCCACGACAATATATATATATATATATATATATATATATATATATATATATATATATATATATATATATATATATATATATATATTGTATGTATATATGTCTAAATAACACACCCAACATCACACAAAAATCGCCCCCTAACCTACACCTGCCAGCTACATTACACCCATGCATCGTCACCCTCGCCAGCGCAAAAAAGGCCTCTCGCGTCAAAAACCCCCTTAGTAACCTAACCCGTCATTATTGATTTTATATATATATATATATATATATATATATATATATATATATATATATATATATATATATATATATATATATATATATATATATATATATATTGTATGTATATATGTATAAACAAACACACCAACACACATAACAAAACAATACCACAATACGCAAAAATACCTACACAAAAACACACACCCACCCGCTACAGCCCAATATGCATCGTCGCCCCCGCCAGCATAAAAAGGCTCCACTCGCTTCAAAAACTCGCTTAGTAACCTAATCCAACATTATCGATTTTTTATATTTTCCGTCATTATCGATGTTTTATATTTTTTATATATATTGTCTAAGTATTTTGTATAAACAAACACACCAACACACATATACCAAAACAATACCACAATACACAAAAATACCTACACAAAAATACACACCCACCCGCTACAGCCCAACTTGCATCGTCACCTCAGCTAAAATATTTTTCTATATAAAAAGTCACGCTCCACCAGAGCGCTCCACCACATTTTCCTTATATAAAAGTCACGCCCCACCAGAAATACGCGTCGTTTTGCGCCTACCCTACTACTTTCGTCTCCGGCTCAAAATAGCGCGCCAAGGTTTCGTCACCTGTGACGATCCTGGACTAAAAAGCCTCACCCTCAGCATCAAAACGCTCCACCAATTCAGAACAGATGGTTTTTCTTTGACGTCTGTGGTCAGTTGTGAGACTTCAAGGAACCCATCTTGCGCATACCGTCGAATATCCGGGAGCGTCGATAATTACCATCGCACTTCCATTGCTGACTAAAAGATGCAGGGCCAATTGTCGACTTGTGAAGCGATGATCGTCACGAATAATGGCATCGGCGCGCTGCAACATGTCTGGGCTGGTGGCTGTGGGACGACGCCCAGACTGCGGCCGATCATGTAGCTCTGTATCTCCACTTCCTTAACCCTTACCTCTCTGAACCCAGCGTCCAACGGTGGTCCTATCGGCTGCACAACTTCTACACACAGCACACAAACGTTTGTCAATGTTTCCTACCCTTTCTTTCTCCGCCACCAAGAATTCAATTACAGCTCGTTGTTTGTAACGCATGACGTACACAGACGCCATTTTCACAGACTACTACAGCGGCGCTATCTGTTGGACGACCGTGCAATTACGGACATGTACGCGGGAAACATCAGTGTTGCTACGTGTAAATTTTTGCTTTGCTATCTTTATTCTGGGATGAGAAAAAAATGTGGGGCATTACTTTCTGAGCAACCCTCATAGTATTTGAAATGTTAGCCTCTCTTCTGTTTTGTAGTGCACACTTCTGTAAATTTTTTTTTTTTTTAAAGACACACAAATGTAAGTGAAGTCCTGTTGCATCGACAACTAAAAGTTCTTAAGTTTAATTAACTATTACAGACCGGAAATTTTTTCTGTAGATTTGCCAAAATTATATTTGACCTGAAAGCAGTACCTTTATAAAATTTAAACTTCCTGAGTTATTACACAACAAAGACAAACATATTATCTATCACAGTAAAAATAAATGAGTGTAGAATTATAATAGAAAGGCTTTTTAATGATATTTGTCATATTATTTTTAATTATTACTAATAATATGGGCTAAGTTTAAAAAAAAAAAAAAACTACTCATTTTTGTGAATGAAAAATATACTCTCCAACTGAGCAACTCATGAATAAAGACTGAAACATTATCCCGAGAACTCCAGTGTCTTTTAAAATAGCACGAATCCATATATGGATATTATTGACAAGTTTTATTTTGTTAATGTTTTCCAGACCATCCGGAGAACCGTGCAATCATTATTAAAACTTGGAAATAAAAAAGAACTAATTCAAGGCCGCATGAACTTGTAAATTAAATCCTATAGTGTATAGTATTTACATTATTAGGCATAAATAATGTGTGCACAATTGTATCTGAAATGATGTTTACATTTTAGTCAATGGTGGCTTATGTACCGTACGCCATATTTTGAAGCAGAGGTTTGGGTGGAGGTGAGGATAGTCATCGCAACCCCCGCAAATAAAATGTGTTCTTTTTGGAGCATGTGGTTTGCTGCAGATTCTACATCTTCTGTCATTTTCTGCTTAGCTCCTTCAAGCCTCTGAACTGTGTTGGCTGTTCTCAGTCTTCCAAGGGGGTTGCCTTGATACCCCTCTGTGGCTCAGGCATTAGATCAGAAGCCCACTGCAGCAAGGCATCAATCAGCGATAGTTTGAAATGTTTTAGTTTCATTTTTCTTCATTCATACATTCTACTCTTTATGCTGGACATAGCATGGTGACGTCACTAACACGCCACACCCCTATGGTAATATTTGCTACGGGAGTAATTCTTATCTTATTGTGTCTCATTCACGCTTCACGAAAACGTGTTAAGTTACGCCAGATTATTAGACGGTCAGCGACTATATTTTATCGCATAATCTGTCTGACCATCTTTTCAAGCAACAGTGCTTGTTTATCCAAGCTTGTTTTGTGCAGGAGTGCTGAATAGAACACGATTTCTTTGTCTGGCGAAACACTGGTGACTAGCGACCATCCCTGAGTCATTACGCTAGAAAAACAGGGTCACAATATTATGATGGACAGATCTGTGTTTGTAAGTTTTTACACAAGGGGTATCGGACACAATATTAACATATATGGGAGGCGTGACCTTTGCACAAAATTGTCCATGTCGGAAATATTTTGAAGGTGCCACACCCGACCTGTTTGAATATGACTGAAGCGTTTATTTAACTCCATAACAAACGAAGGCGTGGGAAGAGACGGAATATAGTCGGACCATTTTCGCAGTTCTATTTCACTGTGAATTTCACGCTCGCCAAGACAACATCATACCTCGCCAGAATGAAGACTAGATTCAAAATTCCGGCACTCCTCCGAATAGCGGTCCCAAATGAATCAGTACGGTTTGTGTTAGAAAATATCCCTTACAGGGCCTCATTTTGACATAAAATAAAAAATATAAAAATATACGAGTACAAATGAATGGGAAACTACTCTTGAAACACAGAAATTGCCAATCTGATCAATGTATTGATAGAGTTATAGTTGAGCAGAGAGATTGAATTTATTTTCTGCCAGCTAGAGGCAATTGTGAAAGTAACCCTTGTGTTGAAAACATTTTACCGTCTAGAGTTCCATAGCCAGTTACGTGTATTTAGTACCTGACTGTACGGGCTAGATGGTAATGTCTGAATCGATAAATAGTCATTTGCTTCAGTGGGAGAGTAAAAAGGTAGTCCCATAGCAGATACTACCGTAGGGGAGTGAAGTGTTAGAGACCTCACTATACTAGGTCATGCATAGAGAGGTGGGGTGACCAGTACCTTTCCTCGCTGACTTTTCCTTCCCTAACTCAAGTAAGAAGTCAGGTACCCATTTACAGCTGGGTAGACTGAATCGTGCCGATACCGTGAATCTTTTTACTTTTAAAATGCTGAATAATGCTAAGTATGGGAGTTCTGGAGTGAAATGGCAGACTTTACTATAATATTGTAACATGTCAAATGATGTATAGCTCTAGGGAGGGAAGTCTGGAGTAATGTTATTGCCTTTACTATATTGTTGTAATTTGTCAAATGTTGCTTATCAATAACGATGGGAATAAGGAGTAAAATTGTTGCCTTTACTATAATATTGGGCACTCCTCCGAATAGCTGTCCCAAATGAATCAATACGGTTTGTGTTAGAAAATATCCCTTACAGGGCCTCAATTTGTAATGCCGGTTCAGGGGCGACATGAAATGGGGAAAAAAAATCTAAAAATGTCGGTTCAAGGGCGACATAAAATGGGGGCGGGGGGGAATCTAAAATTACATGTTTTTTCCCGCTGTACTTGAGTTTTGGCCACTGTAGGACCACTACTGCAAAGCAGGAGAAGCAGTTCCGTGACATACGGACTTGATACGTAACTGGGTCACTACACTGTTGAGCTAAGCGCAAGAGGTCACGTGGCTGCCTGAAGTTCTTCTTCTTCCTCGTTCGTCCTGAAAAAGACGTTGGTTTTGTTGTAACTGTTTACACCGGAGCTGCGATATCTGCGCCTTTCGGTCGACACATCCGACTTCAGCACGGCAATTTTTGGGACCAGGTTTGCCTTCCCTCTTTGATCCCTACTCTCTCAGCCACACTGCAGTGATGCAGCCTGTTTCCAGGATTACCACGTGGAGGTGGAGTAGGATCTTGGTCAGCTCTGGTTCGCTGATTATCCTGACGCAAGCAATCAAGCTATGGGTCGTTGACTGCATTCTCTATTGCTGCATCTTTGGGTCACGCTGCCTGAAATAAGACTGGCGTGTTTTGAAGGGCAGTCAAGAACAAGGGTGCTTAACCCTTTGAGCCCGCAGCAAAACTTTCACTTATACCCAGTCCCCGAGCTTCCTGGTCCAAATCGTAAAAATAGCGACACTATTATTACATGTTTAACATTCTCACCTAAGCGAGAGTAAATTGCAATCAGAGATCGCGACCGAGGTGACAGGGAGAACTCAAAGCGATCATACCGCGTCGAAACGTATCAAATAGCTAGGCTATTGTTATTTCATTCCGACTCGCAAAGAGTTCACGGTGTGTTTTTCTGTGAAATTCGAGAACATGTTCCTAAACGGTTGAATATTTACTAGTCCCTGTTCTGCTAACAGCTCAAGTTGCTGGCTACAGTAGTGTCACGTAGGTCTTTATATCATTAAATTACCTAGATCTTCTTCCTATTCTCTCAGCAGCATCCTTTTATTTTATTATCTTTCCGTACTTGTTTTTCCTGTATTTTTCGCATCACTCGTTGCGAAAAATATATTTCTTTCCCATCATCGTTTTTCTTTCTCATACTGACTAGTAACCTTATTGCATCAGATGTCAGTCGCGCAGATAGCTGTGAATATACGGTTCTCGCCAGACATACGTCTGCAGTTTCCCCGGTCAGAGCGCGGCCCGACCAGATTTTTGGGCCTGGGGTGTGAGAAATTCGTTTCGCTGGACATAGAGCAGACTTTTGGTCTACCATTTTTTCACCTGTCACTAGCTTAAGGTGTCAAACCCGGCATCTGTACGACGCAGTTGTAGACGGTTGTCTGAGATTTGCAACTGACACGCGCTTTTCCCGGTCAGTTTGTCAACGCAGGTGCGTAATCGCCCGGTGGCAGTTACGACACGCCTCTAAGTATAACTTAGCTGTTATGAGAAGGGGGAGAGATCGGCGCGGGGGAGATAGTTCATCCTTTGTCTGTTTCAAATATTAACCCACGTTTGAAACTATTTCATTTCACTCAGTAACTTTGCAGTTAGACTAGAACAACCTTCGTTCGATTTCTAAATAATCTCTGTAAATAGAGATGGCCTTAGTTTGGTCGAAGTGGTTTAACGTTCTTAGTAATTCTGTGTTTGAGGTATATTAATATTATATATAATAGATATCTAGTTTTGTGAAGTGATTTAGTGTTAAAATCGCCGATCCCATTTTAAACTAGTTCTGTGTGCAGAGTGCTTAATTTATCTAGTCTGTATTATTTATAGTGATGAGTTACAGTGGAAAACAGAAATTATATTTCTTGCTTAAATTCAGTCGGCTAATAAAGACATTTAATTTAACTTCTAAATAATCAGACGAGAGAATCTATTTTAAAACTAACTTATAACGCTAGATACATCATTGAGTGTTGAAGAAATATGTATGTATTTTCTAATTCATGATGTTTGATTTTATTTACATAACTTACTTTACGGGAAAATTGAAATATAAGTCAAGCTGTAGGCTTGTCGTGTAAAATGTAAGTTATATTTGAGTACATATATGTAAATTATTTGATATGTGTTCTTTCCATTTTTATATAGTGAAACGGTGGTACCCAACTTTCCAGCGTTTAGTAAAGAGACATATTTGTGTGAAGAATAGACAGTCCTTATTTGGAACCACGTGGGTTTCTCAAGTAACACTGATCTGACAGTGCATATGCAAACTGAGTTAGACAGAAATACTATATCCCAATAGCGGGTTTTCAAAGACTGTAATGATCAATGCAGGGCCTTTGCGCCAGATCTTAAATTCTTTCATAAACTCTACATAAATTTTCTGCCTGGCGGCGAGAATATTACAAGAAACATTAAACATTCCGACAGAGATTGTGACTAGTATTGTGGTGACCAAATATAGTACTTTCCTGGAAGTAGACACCGATCTGACATTCCTTAATTCTAGAATCCAAAGCTAATGACATTGTGCTCTGCTAACTTTCGTGCCTGGACAAAATTTATATGACTTAATCAGACATTCGAAACATTAGAACACCCAAGGAATCGTTCCCTGAGAGTTTAGTATGTCTTTTGGAACTGGGGATTTCTTGGTCAAGGACTGCATTTTCGGGTCTGTGTGAAGGTCCTAGAATTATTATGTTCCCAGAGGCAACGAGCAAAGTTGTGAGTATACATGTGAAAGAAAGGCCATGGCTGGATGAATGAGAGTACACAGGTCTGAGTGTTATTTTACCGGTGTATTATCGTCACCCATTTGCTGTCATATTTTGTTTTTAACCTGCAGAATTTGTTACTAAAGGCTAGAGTTTCTGTTTTCTTAGGTTAAATCAGATTTATCCAACTCTGTTCATATATTTACGAGAAAGAAAGAAATCTCTTAGACTCAACCCTATGTATCTATAACTCTTTGGGCCATCATCTGTTCTCTTAACGGGGCTGTGGGCTAAACCTAGAGTAAGATCTAACGGGCTATCATCCTTGTAGCATTTTTTCTTGAATTATTATGACTATTGGTATATGTTTTTTTTTTCTTGATGAAATTTTTGGTGTTGTGAGAGATTTTTTTTTTGATGATAATAATAAAAATCTCTCTTGAACAAAATCAGTGCGTTGGTCAGCTCGATCCCAAATTATCTATATAATTATTGTTATAGATTTTCCAAGTTTGTGTGTTTAACTGTCGTCACGTGTATGTGCGTGCCCGTGAGTAGATAGAATTATATGTAATATATATGTGGTTTAGACTGTCGAACTCTGTAAAAACCGTCGTAGAGGATAGGTGAGAGAGAGAAGAATTCTTTTCGCTTTCAGCGACAGCCTCTATACCACAGTCTATCATCTCACCACTCGTGGAATCTATTTCATTTTTCTAACTCTCACCGTGACTATCACTCATTCCAACATATTCAGAAGGGACCAAACCCAAGTCTTAATTCTCCTATCGAAAATCTACGACAAGTAGTATTATTCAAATGTTGGAATAGTCCGTTGAAATAATAAAAAGTCTCTCCCTCCTGCTTTTATGAGATTACAGGCTCAAAGGAAACAGGAATTCTGAATGGCCAGTCTTTCCATATTGGTCTCAAAAACTGTGTTCCCCAATGAGAACAAAAAATATCGACGTTAGAGATATTTGAAAATTTACTAGTCACACGTTTAGAAATTGCCGCACGTGGCTCACCGAGATCTCTGATGTGGCAAAGAAAGAATGAGATTACTGCTTCCTCAAGTATGTCGTATAAGACTAATGTGAGGTTGTGAAAATGTGAAACAAATTGCCACAGAAACACTGCTGCAAGAGTATGTGAATGTTTCGTGCAGGATTCAAGTAAGGGGATCAGCTGGAGTGGTGGTTTTATGCTCCACAAGGTGACCAGCTGGAGTGGTGGTTCTATGCTCCATAAGGTGACCAGCTGGAGTGGTGGTTCTATGCTCCACAAGGTGATCAGCTGGAGTGATGGTTGTATGCTCCATAAGGTGATCAGCTGGAGTGATGGTTCTATGCTCCACAAGGTGACCAGCTGGAGTGGTGGTTCTATGCTCCACAAGGTGATCAGCTGGAGTGGTGGTTCTATGCTCCACAAGGTGACCAGCTGGAGTGGTGGTTCTATGCTCCACAAGGTGATCAGCTGGAGTGGTGGTTCTATGCTCCATAAGGTGATCAGCTGGAGTGGTGGTTCTATGCTCCATAAGGTGATCAGCTGGAGTGGTGGGTTCTATGCCCCATAAGGTGATCAGCTGGAGTGGTGGTTCTATGCCCCATAAGGTGATCAGCTGGAGTGGTGGGTTCTATGCTCCACAAGGAATGAAAACGAAGATGAAAATGATGATTCTGCAGATGGCGCCACAGTTTCTGGTTCACACATTAGCATGATAAATATCTTGGGGAAATCTATCGAGATAAGAGGAAAGTTTGACTAATCTGTTTTTACCAGCTTAAATTGGACAGGAATCTGACATAAAATTATATTCTCAGTATTATCACAATTTCCATTTTCGCTCACTTAGTAACACAGAGCCAAAGTTGCAGCAGGACCTTATAGCAAGTTTACACTACAGCATGAATATGCTCCTGTGGTGATAGTTATTGTAGTACATTATTGTGCATGATAAGGTTGCCAGTCCCATACATAAACGTCATATTACTCTTACGACGTGAACGACAGAAGTTCTTACTTATTTAGTAGTTCCCCTTCTACCATGAGGTGTAGATGTTTGGGAGAGAGAGCGCCAGACTATCCTATCGGCTTAGTCCGTAGTCCGTTCCAGTTTGTCGCCTTTAGAATCAGTTTTCTCTCTTGTAGTTCTCGTAATCAAAAGTTTAAAGCTACCAGGTGATTCGCTTGTTGTGCCTTTGCACGGTGGAGGGGCTGCCTCCTTACGGCCTCCATGCAGACCGCCCTCCTCCTTTTTCAGCCGCCTTGGGACCAACTTAGGCGGAGTTCGGCAGCAAAATTTTATCAGTTTTATATTCGTCAACATCACCACTATCTACTCCGCTTACTAGGATAAATGTTCATTTCATTGCACAACCCCCCCCCCCCCCCCCCCCCCCCGCCGCCCGCAATGCCAATTTTGACAAGTTTCAATATTCTGAGAAAGGCAGCAATTTCACTCCAGAGCTTTCCATTTTCTATGTGCTAAACAAAATTTAATAAATAACAATGTTCTAAGAGAGAAAGTAATTTCACTTCAGAATTCCAATCCCCAATGATATACAACATTTAACAAATTACAATATACAGTAGTAACAGCAGAAACGTTACTCCAGACTTCTCTCTCTAGTGCCATACAATAATTCACGAGTTACAATATTATAGTACAGGCAACAATTTTACTCCTTATTCCCATCCTTATTGATAAGCAACATTTGACAAATTACAACATTACTCCAGACTTCCCTCCCTAGAGCTATACATCATTTGACATGTACAATATTATAGTAAAGTCTGCCCTTTCAGTCCAGAACTAGGGGGAGCCGCCGATACTTAGTATTATACAGCATTTGAAAAGTAAAAAGATTCACGGTATCGACACGATTCAGCCTACCCAGCTGTAAATGGGTACCTGACTTATCACTTGAGTTAGGGAAGGAAAAGGCGGCGAGGAAAGGTACTGGTCACCCCACCTCTCTATGCATGACCTAGTATAGTGAGGTCTCTAACACTTCACTCCCCTACGGTAGTATCTGCTATGGGACTACCTTTTTACTCTCCCACTGAAGCAAATGACTATTTATCGATTCAGACATTACCATCTAACCCGTACAGTCAGGTACTAAATACACGTAATTGGCTATGGAACTTTTCTGTGTTTCAAGAGTAGTTTCTTATTCATTTCTACTCGTATATTTTTTTTTTTAATTATTATATGTCAGAATGAGGCCCTGTAAGGGATATTTTCTAACACAAACTGTATTGATTCATTTGGGACCGTTATTCGGAGGAGTGCCCAAAATTGTAAACAAATTATAAAATATACACTACAGTAGATTTCACTAACGTTCGTGGACACGGTTAAATGTATGTGGATCTTTGCAAAAAGTGAGGTTTATAATCTTCAACTACAGTCTGTTCCGAACACATAGGAATGTTATTATTTAGAAAGTAAATAACTAATTAAACATCGGAAGTTGCTAAAGAAGTGAGATTAAGAGTACTAGTCAATAAATGCAAAACTTAATACAACTAATTAAAAACAATTCAGATAACTGAACTTTGTAAACATTGTAAGAGAATTGTCACAAAACAAGCGCACCCATCCACACTGTAAATGTTAACAACAGGGTTAAGCTGCACCAAGAGAATAGACGGGCAGACAGACAAACAGGCAGACAAACACTGAGAACAAATGTACAAGCATTATCCGGCAGTTACTGGTCCTTCAGAGACGTCGACTTGTGAAGTGAACAGTCACTGATAATGTTGAGGACAAGGTTGTTGAAAATAGAAGCGAGATGGATTAGGCCGTGATAGATGATTCATTTTGGTAGTAGGTGTGAGCTGGATGTTGAGGTATTGTTGTTGTATGAATGGGATATTCCAGCCAGTAGGACCTCCAAGTGTAAGGTGCGCAGTTCAAGAGGCTTTGCTGATGTAGAAAGTTATGAAATGTTGGGTGTGCGGGTTTATATGGGAAAACATGTGATGACAGCGATGAAGGGTGATCTCTCATTGGTGTCCGGTACGACAGCGGGCGTGGAAAGATTTCAGCAGATGGACTTTGAGTTGTTTGAATTGAGTCACTTACAGACCTTTGGGGATGGAGTGCCTCAGGCTGTTGTTGATGAGGTGGGTCGTCGGTCGTAGAATGTTGCTGAAGGCTGATATTATTGGCTGTTTCCTGCACATCTGTAGTTCTAACAATGGGTATGTCTTGATACTCCTGATTGTGTGACAGTGTTGTCTGGCTGGTGCTTGAAATTGTGGGTATTGATGGAAACTCAAGGTCGTAATTCGCATTAGAGGAGTAGCTGGTTGCACTCGTGTGTCGTTTAGAAGGATACTGGGATGCTGATGTGCTGGTTGTGCCTCTGATGGTGTTTTCTGGATGTCTGATGTTTGTCGCCAACATACTGTTTCCTTGATCGGATAAGGAAATGTCGCCGCAATAAAGATGCTTCTTAGGAGCTCCAGATGTGGCAAGGAACGAGGAGTGTTCTATAAATGTGTGCTGGTGTCTAATGCAATGCTTTTTCAAGTTTGTGTTGTTTATTTCAACAGATTTCCTATAATGTGAGCGAACTGGTGGTATACGAGTAATAGCTGAAAAACATACCTTTGCATTTGGGAATAGGAACTGGAAGTTAGATGTGATTTGATTTAGCTCTGTTTGTGCCATTTCGTTATGTTTTAGCGCGTCCGACGGACCAATGTGCACAGTGACCCTGGCTACATTAAGATCAGTATAGCTTTTAAGGAGAGTCAGTAGGTCCTGCGCAGATGCCCAATTTTTGTAGCGAACAGTGACCGTGTCTGTATCTGCTGTTACTAATTTAAATTGTTGAAGGTCCTTCACATTTTGGTCACCAAAGATGAAGTGTTTCCTTCTATTTGAAAGACGTGTATGTGTGCCGTTGGCAGTGCGTGCTGTTTCTTGTGTTTGAGCTATGCTGGGATTGTGTGTAGATTTCTTGCTGTGATGTGAACTGGCTGTCGGCAGTGGGGTCTGTTTCTTGTCTTTGAACTATGCTGGGATTGTGTGTAGGATTCTTGCTGTGATGTGAACTGGCTGTCGGCAGTGGGGGCTGCCGATTAGAAATCTGGACAGGGATTCTGCTCACGTCTGCAGGGAATTCCAGAGTGTACAGGTCGTGGTCTTTTTTAAGGCTCAGTTCAGAATGTGTCGTATGTTGTACTTCACTACTGTTGGAATTTCCCTCTGAGCTTGTGTTTGTGTTACACAGTCTGTATTTAGTCTTTTGCTATGTGCTTTCTTTCTGTTGTCGAGTTTCGATCCTCTCGCAGCTATTTTTGAGGGACATATGGTCAGCATGGAGCCGTTCGTAAGCGTTTTTGAGGCTGTTCAGCTCTGCTTTTAGTATCTCCATCTCAGACAATATTATTGAAAATTGATCTTGTGACGAGTGCATAGGTAATGTAAGAGGGGATGTTGTTGGGCTACTGTCAAAAGTGCTTGATGGATGCTCTGTCTTTGTGATGTCACTTGTATCAGCTAACGCTGGTGACTGGTTTTGTCTGTGACACCTCTTTGCACTCCTTATTGGGCGTTGTGTTTGTTGTGATATCAGCGGGAACAGCGGAATGTGTGACTGCTAATGTCTTAGATCTGGAAGCTTTTGCTAGAATTCTTTGAACCGGCACATTTGAAAAGATGGCCTCTCGACTGACTCCAGCAGTAGTTGCTGATTTCCATAAATTATTCAAGTCCGTATTAATCCAGTCTTTAATTGCGCACTCTGAACCTTGTACCATTACTTTATTTGTTGTGTTATAGAAATGGAGGACAACCTCTCCTGTGGAAATAATCACTTCTACATATGAACCATTAGCGTTAGTCCTTGCTTCAACAGTTGCACTAGATTCATAGTATGCCTTAGACAGGCATTGTAATGCTTCATATTCGACTAAGGTAGAAAACGTCAGAACCGCACACTGATTATTGTTCTTGTAAGATAATGTTACGCAGGGCGTGTAAAGTGTGCTAGTCTTCAAACTTCTAGTTTTCTTTTTAACCGCTTTAGTTACATTCAAAATGTAGTCCTTCTATTTGGTACCTTTTGTGTTCGGTCTGGTCGTGGCGACCAAATTTACGTGTAGTATTGTGAATGAGAACGTTAATGCCCTGGCGTATTTAATGGGCGTGGCAAGAGGTCAATTATAGCCGTTCACTGCTTTCTTGCTCCGCTGTCTTTAGACAGCCTTGACTCATCGACACACATATTTACCGGTGACCAATTTCTAAAGCCACGGTTCTCTGCTATTTCGTAGGGTGGAATAAAATGTCCATTTCTGTCGGCTACCCCAATTGTCAGTGTCGACCATGTGGAACGTTTTGTAATTCCAACACGAAAGCGACTTACTATACTTATAATAGAAGATATGCTAGTCTTCATGTTTCCTAAAAATCACAGTTCCTTTTCACATGAACACAATAATGTGTATTTCACAATAAAGCAACAAACATTGTGTACACAGAGATATAAAAATCCTTCAGAAATATTGATAGAAATGCAGTTTAAAAATCCAAATGTACGACTCCACAAAAACACATCCGCACGCCATGAACACGACCTAGGCGATCCACATAGGCATATAAATTGAAGACTTGCCATTCTTCAACGCTTAAATGCAGTACACTTCCATGCAAATCTGCATCCTCATTAGAATGGAAACTTATATTTAGCCATGCGTGAAGGAGTTCATATTTCACATACATCTCTTGTCCTAGTCTGACAGACCTACATTAATGTGTGTAATATCTATAACCTAGGCAATTGATAACAGTGTTCGCTTTTAAATTAATGTCCTGGATCATTAGTATCCGGTATATAAAAAATCAGAGATGATTGTTTGAATAATGTCTGCCAGTTGGTAGGTACCTCGACAATTCCAGTACCGGCACCCACTTATACGTATGTAATTCAGAGAGTCTGTCCGTTTTGTCTTGTTTTTCTCTTATCAGCTCTTATTTTTTGCTCTCTCTCCCCTTCTACATCCACGTTTCTTTGTTGCATTTGTAGAATGCATTGGCGAAACAGCACGACCCCCGTACCTCTCGCGATAATTCTAGTTTTTTGCATAATACATAATATAATATTTGTAAGATATGGTGGAAATATCCTATCACCCTCAGCCGCCATGCCATATATTTGTAAGATATGGTGGACATATCCTATCACTCTCAGCCGCCATGCCAGGGAAAAGACAAGGGGTGTTCCTTAGGACGTCCATCTGCCTGATGCCGCCCCAGACAGCCAGTGCGCAAGACTACTTTCCTAGTAGCCATCCTGTCTCTCAGCACATTGAGTCACCTTAGACTTGAGGTCATTAACTAATGACTATGACAGAATATGCCTTGACTCGAGTCTTACCATGTTCATTACATTTCTAGATCAGCATTGATTAAAAACTGAACGTGAAGGCATTTGTTGATGACGTCATTATTGTTAAAATATGTGTTGATGAATCTATAACACATGTACTTCATGGGAGCATTTTTATGATGTTTGCATCGGATTGAATGTGAAGTGTGACTGACTGGACTAGTTTGTTTATTACATCTGACTTGTGAGCATTGGAGGGAGCAGGGGTTGCGCAGTAGTTAGTGCACTGGCTTCCTAGCTTTTCAGACCTCAGACGGCTCTGGCGTCGACCTACCTAGCCTCTTGAAGTGGGTACCAGAGCAGCTCTAGAAAATTTAAGGCGGCCAGCGTGATGCTGACCACATCTACCTTAGTATGCCTATGGTCAAGAAAATATGGCCTAACACCTTATTCCCAGCATGCCTCAATGAGTGTGTAACGGGGATCCTTGTGAGCATACGCGCCCTAACAGTGTCAGTGATTGTGTATGAAAATGGTGCGCAATTTTTTCTAATATCGAGGAGCACCGTGCGGTGCGGTTGTCAAAAAAGGAATCGGATATGAAAGAGAATAAAGAGTCCTGTGAAAATCTTCTTCTTCAAGTACCATGCCTAATGAGACAGGTCTATATTTCGGAGCTGGCATTTGCTGATGATGTTGCCCTGATTGCTAAATCAGAGGCACATCTCCAATCCACCACCTTCCTCAGATACCTCATTTCTGAGGTTTGGATCTGGCTTTTATGGGTTGTAGTCATTGCCCATGACTCGCATCCGTATGCCACTTTCTCATGTCGGCAGTTGTTCATATTATTTGAAATTGAAAACAATATATATCCTATTTATAACCCATCAGAGGTTGAACGGGATTTCTGTTTATCTTCATTAATTTAAAAAAAAAAAATAGGAGATCATGTCTTTCCACAACTTCTTGTCTCCAGTACAATTTGCTGATACTGCTGTTGATTTCTGTCCATGTCACGATGTCAAACAGTCCAATATTTGCTATCTTTGTCTTCCCCTATCTCTTTTTCCCTTAATCTCACCTGTTGCTATGATAAATTCCAGCTTCCCTCTGGACATAGACGAGGACAGAATGAGTTGGAGATAAATAAATACGAAATAAAAAATTAAGACATATTAAAAACAGTGTATTATATATTCATACCTATTATTGGAAGGCGATAGAAAAATAGGATAGAGTCGTCTTCTTCTTTGATCCTTAGCCGCCGTCCGTCAAAGCAGTCAGTGGCCATTACGCCTGGTGGCGTCTTGTAGGGCAACAACAAATTGATTCCACTTTGCTCGGTCAGCGGCCATTCTTCGTACAGTGCCCCAACTCTGGTTCATTCTTTCTCTCCACATGTAAGCCTACCTTGCCGTGGTTGGAGAGCTTGAGCGCCCCAATGATCCGGGAGCTATGCCGGCGGGAGTTTTACTCCTGGCAGGGTCACCCAAGCCGGACAGGTCCTGGGTGAGGGGCCAGACTAAATGGGCTGAGGAGTGGGTGGAACCCTATAGGTGTAGATGCAGAACCCACCGGCGAGTGGTACATGCTCTGGTCTGCACCAATCCACCCCCACTTCATGGGTTAAATGCTTTCTTGCCTCATTCTTCACTGTTTGTCGTCTATCGGGAGTAGTTTGGGACCCCTTACAGTGTAGGCGCAGTGCCCACCGGCGAGTGGACCATGCTCTGGCCAGCATCAACCCAAACCCCAGGCATGGGTTAAAATCCCGGGTAGATGAAGCTCGTAAGCCTTGGAAGGCAGTTCGTCTAGGAGAAGGAAAACTCTGATTTCAAACCACCTGCTGGGACCTCAAGACGCAGCAATAGAGACCGCAGTCAGCGACTCATAGCTTGACTGCCTGCGTCAGGACCAGCGAACCAGAGCTGGTCAAGACCGCACTCCACCTCCACGTGGTGGTCCTGGAAACAGTCTGCAGCTGTGCAGGCTGGCTGAGCGAGTGTGGATCGAAATGGGAAGGCAAACCCGGTCCTAAAAAATGCCGTGCAGAAGTCGGATGTGTCGACCGAAAGGTGCAGATATCACAGCTACGTTGTAAACAGACACAACGCAACCACCGTCCTTTTCAGGGCGAACGAAGAAGAAGAAGAAGAAACCACCTGCTGCCTTGCAGGTAGGCTGGGGACAGTCAAGGGCTAAGGAACGCAACCCTACAGAAACGCTTGTTGAAATCGGATGCACTGGGCTACATGCTCAACGAAACAGTGCAACGTACTTCGCCTAATGAAGATGTCACGAATACAATTTAAGCGTTGTGGTGCTCATCCCGTGGAGTCCCGCCAGGCGGCGAGAGTGCCGGACCCCCCACCTCGAAGGGGTCCAACCAATACTACTGGTGGTCACCTTCCCCTGAATTGTGGAGTCAAGGTACAGAGGGAAAGGGCAAAAGCTATTGACCAAACACCAAGAACACTCAACATTCTGCAGTGGAATGCAGAAGGAGTTCTGAACAAAAAAGTCCCCCTAAAAACCGCCTTTATGAGGATCAAATAGATGTGGCTTGCATCCAAGAAACGCATCTCAACAGCAACCACAGATTCTCAATAAGAGGATACCAAGCTTTCCGACTCGATCGAGAAGGACACAAAGGAGGTGTGCTATTACTTACCCGAAACTCAATACCAAGTAGTGAGGTATCTGTGAACTTCAACGACCAATCGGAAATTGTAGGGGTTGACATTAAAATAAAGGACACGAACATGCGTATCTACAATTTGTATGGCCCACCGAGCAAAGACCTGTCACTTGAAAGTATGGAAATAAAGAGCTCAAACTGCATTGTGGTCGGAGACTTCAACAGCCACTCGGAAAGATGGGGATATCTGGATACAGACAGTAGAGGAGAGGAAGTGGAGGACTGGGAGATAGACACAAATCTTCACCTTATCAAAAGGCCAGATGATAAACCCAGTTTCTACTCTAGAAGATGGCACACCACTTCCACCCCAGACCTAGCTTTTGCCACAGGGGACATATTTCACAAAATTGACCGACAGGTACTTGGCCAGCTAGCAGGCAGCGACCACAGACCAATAAAGCTAGTGGTTAACATGGAGTATGTTCCCCATGAAGTGAAACCATTGCCACGATGGAATTACAAAAGAGCTGACTGGGATAGTTTTGCAGTGCTGACTGACAGCCTTAGCGAAACCATCAACACACGAAACAACAGCATGAAAAATATGGTTGAAAGCTTTAATAGAGCAATACTTCAAGCAGCTATCGAGACTATTCCGAGAGGGGCAAGAAAAAACTATAAACCATATTGGAATGAAGATCTGCAAAAACTTGAAGATGAGGTAACAGAAGCCAGAGACACAGCAGAAACAGAACAAACAACTGAGGCAAACATCTTGCTCAAAGCAACCACTGCAAAGTACAGCAGAACATTAAACCAAACAACACGAGACTGCTGGAAGCAAACAACAGAAAATCTCAACCTAGATAAAGAAGGGAACAAGCTGTGGAAACTAGTTAGAGCTTTGAACAACGAAGAACCTTACAAAAATCACATCACAATCAAACAAGATGAAAATATGCTCTCGGGGAAAAAAGCTGCAAATGCACTCATGGAACACTATGCTGGTGCAAACGACATTGATGTCCCTATAGACAGAAGAAAGGCCATCATTGATGAACAAAGGAATCATGATAACAAAAAGCTTGCACCAGAAGAACACATGATGGCAAAGTTAACAATGCAAGAATTAGAAGAGGCAATGAGGGCGCTAAAGAAAAAGAAGTCACCCGGAAAAGATGGGATAACCAATGAAATGCTAACAGGCCTAGGAACAAAGGCAAAAAAGAAGCTTCTGGCCATCCTAACTGCAGCTGGAAAAGAGGAATAGTACCACAGGCATGGAAAGATGCCATACTGATTCCAATACCTAAGAAAGACAAAGTTCAGACAGAACCAAATGGCTACAGACCTATCAGTCTACTTAGTTGTGTTGGAAAATTGATGGAGCGCATAATAAATACTCGACTTATGTGGCATCTAGAGGAAAAACATCTCTTAGCCCCACAGCAAGCAGGATTCAGGAAACACAGATCCACAGAAGACCAGATCACTTATATAACTCAGAAAATTGAGGATGCTTTCCAAGAAAAAAAGCACACACTGGTGGTTTGGGTGGACCTAGAAAAAGCATTTGACAAAGTGTGGAAAGATGGACTGAAAGTCAAGCTGCAAAGAAGTGAAGTGTGTGGGAGAATGTTCAAATGGATCAGCCACTATCTTGAAAATAGAACGGCCAGAGTCCAACTACAAGGACAGACCAGTAAGAAGATGGTATTGGAGCAGGGTGTTCCCCAAGGGGGAGTCCTGTCACCCACATTGTTCCTCACATATATAAATGACATATCAGAGAATATTCCAAGAAGAACCCACAATGCCTCCTTTGCAGACGACTTAGCCCTGTGGATCTCAGAGGAATATATTTCTACGGCAAGCATTCGGATGCAGCAAGCCCTAACATCACTGGAGGAGTGGGCCAAGGCATGGCTAGTAAAGATAAATGAGGAGAAAACATCATACACAGTGTTTTCTCTCTCTCTAACAAACCACAGATCTCCAAATTGGTGCTAAATGGGAAAAATCTACATCTGGATGAAAACCCAAACTACCTAGGCATTACCTTTGATCGCCGCTTGACTTGGAAAACCCAGATTGAGAAAAACAGGACAAGAGCAAAGCAGAGAATGGCAATCATGAAAAAACTTGCTGGCACGGTTTGGGGAGCAGACGAGAGAGTACTAAAGAATCTATATACTGGGCGAGTGAGACCAGTCTTAGAATATGGCATTGCAGCATGGTCAACAGCCGCTAAGTCGAACTTTGACAAAATAAACAGAACCCAAAACCAAGCAATGAGAATCATAACTGGGGGCATGAAATCAACACCAATAAAAGAGTTGGAAAAGATTACTCACCTCCAGCCTATGGAGGATAGAAGAGATAGCAGAGCCCAGCAACAAGCCGAGAAATTCAGGAGGCTGATAGATCACCCAATGCACCAGAGGATAAATGGACTTGGAAGGGGAAGACTGAAGCGAAGCAACTTTGTAGAGACAGTCAAAACAAAGATGAGAGCAGACCCCATAAATGCAATATCAACAGCTACGCCAATATGTACTGCACTCAAGCTACCAATTTGGAAACAACAGTGCTTCCCTGAAATGATAGAAAATGTTCCTGGTATTGAGAGAAAGAACAGTCAAACTGAAACAGAAAGGAGAGTCCTAACCACAAAATATATAGAGAAACATTACCCAAGCAACACCTGGATCCATGCGTACACAGATGGATCAGCAACTAATGCAACAGAAGATGGGGGTGGAGGAGTCTTCCTGAGCTTAAGCAATGGCACACAAAAAAAGATAGCAGTTGCAACAGGGAAATTTTCAACTAACTTCAGAGCAGAGGCAGAGGCCATAAAAACTGCATCAGAAATTCTAATGACAGAAAAAAGCTCAGAGAGACCAGTAGTTATCTTCTCAGATGCGCTGTCAGTGATTACAACACTGAAAAGTCAAATAAATGCTGAACTGGATGACCTAAGAGTAACACTTCACAGACTATGTCAGCAATACAAGAGAGTTGTGATACAGTGGATCCCTTCTCACTGCAACATCCCTGGAAATGAAGAGGCTGACAGATTGGCAAAGGAAGGGGGAAAACTTCCTCAGCTGGACACAAATATAACCTATGAGGAGTCCAAGAGTTTTATCAAGCGCAGATACAGGCACAAGTGGGAAGAAGAGCATCCAGGCCACACAAAAAATGATCCGTATTACCAGCTCAGTGTAACTGTCTTTTTTTTCTTGTTGATGTGATCACTGGCCCAAGACAGTATACATGTTGTTAGATGTGTAGTGCGAGCGTATGATGAATTGAGTGTGGGTGCGAATGAAGGCGCGAATGTGTTTAGGCTCGTATAGATGTAGATCCCGCAACCCATACTCTCACATGCAGTAATCAAGGATGCTTTGACACTGCAGGCATGTTTCAAGACATTTATTGACGGGAACACACATAGTATCAACAGGAACAGTCAGTGTAACAAGGTCATGCTGACCTGACATCGATAGGTATACATTTGGCATTCAAAAAGGTAAACATCGGAATAGACGTGCATGGTCAATAGCAAAGTTCTTCAATAATGACAGTTCGTAGCGTCGCCCTTGGCGTCTCTGACTAAACGCGTCAGATGCCTTAGTTACTTTGACACACAGGTGCAACTTGGCACTCCCCGCCAATTGCACATATCAGGCTGTAGTATAATAGCCGAAAGCACAGGCCTCGTTCTGACGTCGGCCGTGTACTTCTGTTAAATAGGTTATCATCAACCCTGCAGTAATACTTATTGTAGATATGAATTCCGCCAATCTGCGGAATTCCACAATATATCTTCGTCACTGGATTTCTGGACAATATAAGACTAACAGTCTTGGATGGCTACCTCGAGCACAAATATATAAGTTCTGAAATGGCGGATCAGTGAGCTGCTGTTCACCCTAGGTAATCCTTTACATGTTCTGCCACCGAAAAGCGTAATAATGCATAAAGGTCGGTATTACCTGGCAAATGAATCCTCAGAACATCACAAGGAATTCTGTCGTCATCCCGACGCACAGAGATTCACTGGGGAAAACTGCCATAGCAGTTACTTCGAAGATTCTCCCCGAAAAAACAATGGACTCTTGGTCCCTTCAGAAAAACAGGACCTCCCGGCTTCCCGGAAGTATATCTCTCTCCCGCTTAAAAAACCTTCCCATAGGCCTACGCCGAACTGTCAACCTCTGACCCTAAAGGTCAAACACAATGAATGAATAAACAAGGGAAGACAACCCCTAATCAACCTGACATCGCAGGTAAAGACACAATTATACTTATGATACAAACATAAGCAAATAACTTGACAGATGACTCCGTCGAAAATGACAGCAACATTACTACCACCCCCCTGTAAAAAAAAAATGCAATTTTTTTTTTTTTTAATATGTTCATGAGCAAGATAGCACCAGTATCACTTCTGTGCTCATGCAAACAATGAACCTAATATCAGGTACAATAGAAGAGGGTACAAATCATCTCCCAACATAGGAGAAAATATTTCCTTTAAGCCAAACAAACTAAGGGATACCATTCAAGAAACCTAAGTTGCTGGCAATACCAATCATATATCAAACATTACTAAATAATATAACCATAGCAATATACAAATGTCAATGCTATTTTAGCAACATATCACTGATGGATGGACAAAATGAAATTTGTTAAATTATCTAAACATCATCCAAATACATTTGTATTACAACATATATGATGATATTAAGGACAGACCTAAGTCTGAAAATATATCAGGAAAAACTAGGACACAAGATTTAACTGGAATCATGTGGGCATCTAGACAATATGTCCGCCATCACATTATCCGAACCACGGATAGCTCGCACCGTGAAATGGAAAGGCTGAAGAGCAATAGCATAACGAGTAGATCTCGAGCTCTTCAAATCCTTACTTTGCATAGCCGTAAGAGCTTTTTGGTCGGTTTCCATAAAGAAATGCGCGCCCAGAAGGAACCTTTGTAGCTTAAGAATGGACCAAACCATAGCCAACAATTCACGGTCCAAAACCGAGTAATTCCTTTCTGCCGCATTCAGCTTCCTAGAAATATACATTACAGGATGCAGAGTTCCTGAATATTCCTGCATTAGTGCCGCTCCAATCCCAGTGGAAGAGGCATCACTACGAAGGACAAAAGTCTTATCAATCGTCGGTAGTCTTAAGATAGGATGAGATGAGAACAAATTCTTAACCTGATCCAATGAAGTTTGGCATTCTTGGGACCAACGCACCATATTAGGAGAACCTTTTTTCAATAACGTTGAAAGTGGTGCCATAATGGAGGACAGATTCTCAATGAATCTTCCATAGAATTGTATCAATCCCAAGAGACTACGCACTTGCTTTTTTGTCTTCGGAACCGAGATATTTAATATCTTTGAAATGTTTTGGTCCTCTGTCTTCAACAGACCATGACCAACTCGATGACCTAGGAAGGAAATTTCACTAAACCCAACAAAAGCTTTAGAGGGTTTAGCAGTCAAACTATGCTCACGTAGAGTAGATAGCAATTCCTTCAGACCCACATAGTGTTCTTCCCAAGTATCGCTGAAAAGACAGATGTCGTCTAAATATGCAATGACATCTGCACGATCTGATAGAATTCGTCGCATCATGCGCACGAAAGTCGCTGGGGCGTTCATAAGCCCGAAAGGCATAAAATTCCATTGAAACAGACCCCTAGGTGTCGAAAAAGCAGTGAGAGGTTTGGCGTGTTCCGTCAATGGGACTTGCCAATAACCTTTCGACAAGTCTAGTTTAGTAAAGAATTTAGCTTTAGAAAGTCTAATAAGTAGATCATCTAATAACGGCATAGGTTCAGCATCGAACTTCGTAACTTGATTTAATTTGCGATAATCAACGCAAAGACGTATGTTATTGTCTTTCTTTCGAACAATAACTATTGACGAAGAATAAGCTGAAGTGGATGGTTCAATTATTTGTAGTTGAATCATTTCATCCAATTCTTTCTCGACTTGTGCTTGAAAATGAATAGGTATTGGGTATGGTCTTACTCTGATCGGATTACGATCAGTAAGTATGATGTCATGTTCTATGACATCTGTGTGTCCAGGAATGTCGGTAAGGACATCCTGATATGATTGTAACGTAGAGGATACTTGACGCTGTTCCTCAAAAGACAAGTTGGAAGAGACTGTAACGTCTCTCCACGATTCCGTTGAAGTAAGTGGAATCGCAGGAAGAGGTAAGTTCACGTCAGAAAAAATAGTTTCCTCATCCTGTATAACAGACAGGGATGAGATGTGACCATGTTGAACTGGAGAGTCGTCCGTCGCCTGGAAAATAGGCTGTAAATAGTCTGGACGTTCAATAAACTCTGTTAGCATATTTATATGGAAGGTTTTATGCCTTCCATCCACATCGACAATATAGTCGACATCAGAAATTTTCGAGACTATAGTGTATGGACCCTTCCAAGAAATGAGAAGTCTATTCTCTCTTGAGGGCAGTAAGACATATGCTTTGTCTCCAGGACAAAGTTGACGTAGGCGTCTTTTCTTGTTAGCAAATCGCCTAGCTTTTTCTTTCGCAAATTCGGAAGATGAAGTTGCTAACCTGCACGATTCGATAATCTTTTCTCTAAGAGCTATAACATATTCATATGACGATTGTGTATCATCGTCAATATTATCGGAAGTTATCAAATCGTGTAACAAGGACATTGGCCCGCGCGGGCGCGCGCCAAAGACAAGTTCGAAAGGAGAAAACCCTGTATGCTCGTTGGGAACCTCTCTATAGGCAAAGAGGACTGCAGGTAAAACCCTGTCCCAATCTTCAGGATGATCCTCCGTTATCTTGCCAAGTAAGTTCTTTAGTGTCCTGTTAAGACGTTCTACCAATCCATTGGACATTGGATGATAAATACTACTGAGAGACCTTTTAATGTCTAGCGTAGCCATTACCTGAGACATAACGTCCGAAATTAACTGAGTGCCGTGATCCGACAGTATTTCTCCGGGGAATCCCAGACGAGAAAATACGAGCCAAAGAGCATCAGCGATATCGACAGTTGATATGCTCTTCAGAGGAATAGCCTCTGGCCAACGCGTGCACATGTCCACGCAAGTGAGGATAAATTGGTGTCCTCTGGCTGACTTAATTTTGAACGGACCAATGACGTCTATAGCCATTTTCTGAAACGGCCGAATCGGAATATCTGCAGCCTGAATAGGAGCAGCATGTCTCGGACCCCTAGACTTGACCTCTTGACAAATTTTGCAAGATCGGCAATAAATTCGGATGTCTTTATTCACGAATGGCCAAAAGAATGACGCAAGGACTCTAGTTTTAGTTCTGGAAAAACCCATGTGTCCAGCACACTGAGAATCGTGTGCATGCCGAAGAATTAAGGCTCTCATACACTTAGGCACAAGAATTTGCGAATGCATAGACTTGTCCGAGTTTTGTACCATTCGTACCAATATACCATTCTTCATAGTAATATACGATTTGTGATTCGTATTTTGATTGGGATCCCCTTTCTTTGCAAGAAGGAAGTATTTCTTCAAAGAAGGATCCTCTTCTTGACGTTTAACAAACGAGTCATGGGAAATCACCAAGTGCTCGTCTTGGCTATCAACTTCATTACTATTATCAGATGAAGTTGGGGGATTAAGAGCTTGAGCTCTTGTCACCACTGCATTGACCGTTTGAATGTTTCTTTCTTCCCAACTAGAACTTTGTTGCGGGGTGCATTCCTTAACCCCATGAATACGACCGATTATAAGATCCGCAATAGGATTAGGAAGAAGACATGCATGGACATCTCCTGTGAAGAAAGGAGTGTCAATCCTAATAATAGCAGTAGGATAACTTTCCATAGTACCACCAAATGTAACACATTTGATTGTTTTTCCAGTGGCACAGCAAGGATCTATCAGAGACTCCTTAACCCCGACGGTAGTACATCCCGAATCGAAAAGTACTGAGACTAGCCTATCATTTATTAGACCTTTATCTAAGATGAGAGATCCTCTCCCATCATGCGCAACTGTAGCAGGTAGAGCAGGAAGAGGGTGACCACAACTTAGCGTAGATACAGTTGATGAGTCAAACAATGTTAAGCATTGGGGGCATTCAGTTGCTCTCCCAAAATCGAAAGCACAACCAGTGATAGCCCTAGAGTTACCACTATCATTTGCTGTATTACAGGCTCCATCAAACTCTTGTTGCGCGAGTTTGCCTGTTGGTAAGGTCTTTTCTTGTTAAACCTAGGTCTACCTCGATTATCATTTCCCCTGTAATTATTTCGACTATCATTTCCCCTGTAATTATTTCGACTATCATTTCCCCTGTAATTGTTATCATATTGCCTATTGTAATCATCATTCCGGTTTGAATCCCGGTTTCTAAATTCACCATCGTCATAATCTTGACGTCGAGAATGATTACCTCGAAAATTTGAATAATTATTATTTGGATAGCCTTTGCGAAAGTGTCTCAAATTATTACCACTAAAATTACGAGAACTACCATCTTGTCTCCACTGCATAGACGAAGAACCATCATGTGTTGGATTACTCCGCTTCTGAGTGTAATTTTGATTACTTCCCCTATTCCAATTTTGTTGAGCACCCTGAAATTTTTTTTTGAAATTAGGGCCATATGGTGTTGCCGAAGCAGCTGGCAACCCTTCTTTCACTTTAGAATTGCTAACTGTAGCATGGGGATGTGCTGTGGCATACTGACAACAATATTCCTCCATTTCTTTTAAGTTTTTAGGCTTACGCTCATGAAGGAATGCAAGAAAAGAATCATTAACAGATGACAAAACCTTATCTCGCAATAATAAGTCCATTAGACCTTCATATGTTTTCTCAATCTGAGACAACTCAACCCATCGTGTAAATGTACGACGTATCTTTGTAACAAAATCAGAGAAATCTACTCCATTTTCTGGCAACATTGTCCTAAAACGAAGACGATAGTCTTCTTGTTTTAGTTGATATTTTTTTAGTAATGCTGCCCTGACAACATCATAATTAGTCCTCTCATGTTCGTCTATTGTCATAAGAGTAGCCACTGTGTCACCTGTAAAAAATGGCATCAGTTGTTCAACATATTTTTCCTTTTTTATGTTATGCGTATCGCACAAAAATTGGAATCTATCTAGATAATCTGCTACGTCATCCTTTAAAGGATTGAAATGAGGCAATTTAATCCTACTAACAAACTCCCTTGTCGTACTCGAAGTTGTTTGCTGAGCACCCGTACTCGCCAATTTCAATTTCTCTAACTCCAAAGTTGCGAGTTTTTCATCAAGTTCCATCTTCTGTTTTCTTTCCTCATGTTCCATTTTCCTAATTTCAGCCTCGGCTTGAGCTTTCCTCTCCTCTGCAGCAGCTTGAGCTTTCCTCTCCTCTGCAGCAGCTTCTTTGTCTAA
Organism: Oreohelix idahoensis; assembly: GCA_024509875.1. NCBI lineage: Eukaryota > Metazoa > Mollusca > Gastropoda > Stylommatophora > Oreohelicidae > Oreohelix > Oreohelix idahoensis. Next base: position 158,447 of record JAMPIV010011221.1, read on the forward strand.
TCTCTTTTGTTCAGCTTCAAATCTCCTTTCCTCCACCTGCATCTGCAATTTCTTTTGTTCAGCAGCCATATCAGCTTCTCTGTCTAGCCTTTTTTGTTCCGCCGCAGCTTCTCTTTCTAATCTTTTCTCTTCAGCCTGAGCTTTTTTCTCTTCAGCCTGAGCTTTTTTCTCTTCTGCAGCTAATGCTTTGTCATACTGAGCAACAGCCCATTGTTCTAACTGTTGACCAGTCTTATCAAGGGCTCTCCCTTGTGTAATAAAGTAGTCCAATGTAGACATCTTGTCTAATGAGATCAGAAACCTGAAAAAAAATTAAATAAATTACCTTATCCCACTTCAATGGGAGACAAGTCTGAAATGCTAGACTTGTATACTCACTTCACTTTATTTTACTGTCTTAGTCTTAGACAAAGACTTTGTATGTTCCTCTTGTTTATAATGTACCCAAAAAATCACTTGAGTACCTGTGGAAAAAAAAAATTCCCTTATATCCCACTCACTATGGGCACAAGTCTTTTTTATAAAGAACTTGAATATGTATTTCACCTTGTCTCAATCTTTGTAGATAACAAGTCTTTTATCAAAGAACTTGTATAAATATCTTATATAATAATATTTTATTAACAAACTCTATATGAAGAGTCTACCTTATCAATATTATCAAAACATGACCAAGTATGTGTATGTAGACTGTGCATGACAGTAATGTAGTACAACCAAAAAAAAATACAAAGACAAAAATACAAAACAATACAAATGGCAACACTGTTTTAACCAAAAATGTGTAGAGAAATACACAAGAAAGGAGAGACCTACAGAATACAAACAAAACAAATCGACAATCAAAATTGAAAAACAGACAAAATATTACAAAAACAACGTTAAGTACAATTACATCACAGCTAACATCAATAGCGACCAATTGTCACTAGCAAATTTCCAAATTAAGAAAATTTGCACCTACAGAACGCTTACAGTAAGCCTCGATCAAGTGGCATATTTACCGTAAGACCCACCAACCGAGAAACCCGCAGAAAAATACACAAAAACAGCAGAAGTAACATAATATAGCAATCAATTTCAATGTGTTGCAGAACAAGTTCAGTCACAGCTGAAACTAAAATAAATTCCTTGCTCCTTGCGAACACAGAAACGAAATGTCAAACGCGCACTGAACGTCAAATCCACTGTAACATAAAGTGGTATTCACGAACCAAAGTTACTATGACCTTCTCAAATTAGGACTTGCACATTGAATGTTTACTATTTCCACGCACTGTTTACAGACACTTGACCTCCAACAATGTAGCTTGAATGCTCTGACCTAGAAAAGTCTGTTGTTGAATGAAACGTGTAACAACCAGCAGTACTGTTTACAATAGGAACCCGCCTTCTATGCAGTTATGGTCCACGTAGCAAATGCCTAGTAGTTAACTTCAGTACATGTCTTGTTATGCTTTATGTAGCATTATAATATAAATGCTCGTACTGTTTATTTGGGTCAACCGTTGATGACCTATATCTGTCCTGTTGTAGCCAAAACTTGCAAGTGTAGAATTAGCGCTGTGTGTTACGGCTGTCCCGTGTGTAGCTTAGACCCACAGATCAGAAGTGTAATGTGTACTTGTCCTTCTTGTAACTTTCTCGACAAAACTGGAGACATCATACATGTAACAGCCAACCAGGAATGTAAATTTCTGGATCCATAAATGTCAACAATAATGTCAAATGCTCGCTCTGTTCTTTTTAAACCCACAGATCTGGTCCATCAGAAATGTAAGTTTCTAGGCCACATTGGCGACAAGAAATGTATCATAAGAGCCCACGTAACTGGTCCACCAGAAATGTAACTGTCTTTTTTTTTTTCTTGTTGATGTGATCACTGGCCCAAGACAGTATACATGTTGTTAGATGTGTAGTGCGAGCGTATGATGAATTGAGTGTGGGTGCGAATGAAGGCGCGAATGTGTTTAGGCTCGTATAGATGTAGATCCCGCAACCCATACTCTCACATGCAGTAATCAAGGATGCTTTGACACTGCAGGCATGTTTCAAGACATTTATTGACGGGAACACACATAGTATCAACAGGAACAGTCAGTGTAACAAGGTCATGCTGACCTGACATCGATAGGTATACATTTGGCATTCAAAAAGGTAAACATCGGAATAGACGTGCATGGTCAATAGCAAAGTTCTTCAATAATGACAGTTCGTAGCGTCGCCCTTGGCGTCTCTGACTAAACGCGTCAGATGCCTTAGTTACTTTGACACACAGGTGCAACTTGGCACTCCCCGCCAATTGCACATATCAGGCTGTAGTATAATAGCCGAAAGCACAGGCCTCGTTCTGACGTCGGCCGTGTACTTCTGTTAAATAGGTTATCATCAACCCTGCAGTAATACTTATTGTAGATATGAATTCCGCCAATCTGCGGAATTCCACAATATATCTTCGTCACTGGATTTCTGGACAATATAAGACTAACAGTCTTGGATGGCTACCTCGAGCACAAATATATAAGTTCTGAAATGGCGGATCAGTGAGCTGCTGTTCACCCTAGGTAATCCTTTACATGTTCTGCCACCGAAAAGCGTAATAATGCATAAAGGTCGGTATTACCTGGCAAATGAATCCTCAGAACATCACAAGGAATTCTGTCGTCATCCCGACGCACAGAGATTCACTGGGGAAAACTGCCATAGCAGTTACTTCGAAGATTCTCCCCGAAAAACAATGGACTCTTGGTCCCTTCAGAAAAACAGGACCTCCCGGCTTCCCGGAAGTATATCTCTCTCCCGCTTAAAAAACCTTCCCATAGGCCTACGCCGAACTGTCAACCTCTGACCCTAAAGGTCAAACACAATGAATGAATAAACAAGGGAAGACAACCCCTAATCAACCTGACATCGCAGGTAAAGACACAATTATACTTATGATACAAACATAAGCAAATAACTTGACAGATGACTCCGTCGAAAATTACAGCAACACTCAGCAGAAGTGAACAAGTGGTAATCTTCAGACTTCGCACTGGTCATAACAGATTGAGATACCTATATTCAACAGGTTAAAGATAGGAACTACGGATGAGTGTGACTGTGGCACTGGTAAAATGACTGCCAAACACCTGCTTCAAAGGTGCCCAACGTATGAGGAACAGAGAAGACGCATATGGCCATCACCAGTACCATTCCTGGAGAAAATCTACGGAGATATCAACAGCCTCAGGCTGACCACTGCGACCTTTGAACTTATTCAAGTTGACATCTGAGGGTGAACGAAGAAGAAGAAGAAGAAGAAGGTTCATTCTTTGCATCTCAGCCTCCACAGTCCTCCGCCAAGTTGTTTTTGGTCGGCCTCTCTTTCTGTTTCCTTCAGGGGTCCATAGCATAGCTGTTCTTGTGATGAGGATAGAGTGGAAAGAGTCAAAATAGAACAAGAGAGGAAAGGGTGGTCACAGACAAAGGTGTACAGTGTTAAGACCAGCTGGTTTTATTCACTTTGATAGTGCATTTTGGGGGAGCCCTTTTCTTTGAGACAACCATTACTTCTGTCTTTTTACTATTAAGGCTAAGGCCTTTATTTTCCCTTTCTATCACTATTGTATCAACCATTTCCTGCAGCTCCTTTTCACTTTTTGCTATTAAGACTACATCATCAGCGTATCTTAAGTTGATTAAATTATGTCCTTCAAATGGTATTCCTGGTAAGTCCTCTAAAGATCTCATTATATTTTCACTGTACAGGTTAAACAGATCAGGTGACAGCACATATCCCTGCCTGACACCCTTTTTTTACTTGCTGATTCGTTCCTATTTGGCTGCTAATTCTTACAACTACTATTTGTTGCCAGTATATGTTCTTTACTATCCTCAAGTCGTTACCATTAATGTTCATGCTTTCTAACATTTTTATAATTTCCTCATATTTCACCTTGTCGCTAGCCTTGGTGTAATCTATAAAGCACAAGTTCAGATCTGTCTTCACCTATATGGCTCTTTCTATTAATATTCTTGTAATATATGTATATAGCATTGTTTGTACCATTACCTTCTACAAATCCACACTGTTCATCACTTATTTTTTAAATTTTATTTCTGGCTCTTCTCATGATAATTCATAATAATATTTTGGTCACATGACTCATAAGACTAATAGTGCGATGTTCTTCACATTTCATGGCTCCGGGTTTCTTTGGTAAAGCTATGAATATGGATTTTAGCACATCATCAGGTATTTGACTACTGTTGTAGATGTCATTTAAGAGTTTTGTTATCACTTCTACTCCAAAGTCTCCCAAAGCTTCCATTTCATCTACAGTTATATTATCTGGTCCAGGAGCTTTGCCTTTCTTCATGTGGCGCATGGCAGCCTCTGCCTCTGCCACAAGTATTGGAGGTTCTTCACAACTGTCCTGGTCCTTCAAATCTGGTCTTTGATCATCATACAGCTCCTTGGTGTATTCTGTCCACCTTTCTATCATGTTCTCATGACCCATTAACAATTCTCTTTCTTTTGATTTCAAACTGGCAATAACCTTGACCTTCTGCCTGTTAACTCATTATTTTGCTTGTACACAGATTTTGTCTCTTTTTTTTTATCTGCACTTCAATCTAGCAGTAAGAAATCATTTCATGTGGAAAAAACATTTCATGTGGAAATCTAGCAGTAAGAAATCATTTCATGTGGAAAAAACATTTCATGTGGAAATCTAGCAGTAAGAAATCATTTCATGTGGAAAAAACATTTCATGTGGAAATCTAGCAGTAAGAAATCATTTCATGTGGAAAAAAACATTTCATGTGGAAATCTAGCAGTAAGAAATCATTTCATGTGGAAAAAAACATTTCATGTGGAAATCTAGCAGTAAGAAATCATTTCATGTGGAAAAAACATTTCATGTGGAAATCTAGCAGTAAGAAATCATTTCATGTGGAAAAAACATTTCATGTGGAAATCTAGCAGTAAGAAATCATTTCATGTGGAAAAAACATTTCATGTGTTCATGTGGAAATCTAGCAGTAAGAAATCATTTCATGTGGAAAAAACATTTCATGTGGAAATCTAGCAGTAAGAAAGGAATTATGACATGGAATTTGGGTGTAATTCAAGTCATTCTACGACTGAGTGAGATATTTATTTAAATCTATCTCAGCCTGACGCAAGCTTGACTTTCGAGGAGGCAAAGAGGTTTATCAGAGATATAGAAACAAGTGGGATGTAGAGCATCCAGGTCAAACACTAAAATGGTGCATACTTTGAGCTCAACAGAAGAGAACAAGCGGTAGTCTTCAGACTTTGCACTGGCCACAACAGATTGAGATACCATCTATTCAACAAGCCACAGATGGAAACTACCGATCAGTGTAACTGTTGCACTGATAAAATGACTGCTGAACACCTGCTTAAAACTTGCCCAACATATGCGGAACAGAGTAAGTGCATATGGCCGACACTAGTACCATTCGTGGAAAAGCTCTACGGAGATTCAAATGGTCTCAAAATGACTACTGCTTTATTTGAAAACATCCAAGCAGACGTCTGACAGTGTACAAATAAAAAGAAGAAGGAACAAAATAATCTCGTATTAAATTGTTAGAAAACTTATGAGGTGACTGTTATGGTGGTTCTTTTGTGAAAGCTGACAGTTTAATTTGTTATCCTTAGTCAACGAGACAGCCGGCAGAGTATGGTAGGTATGGCCAAATCTGTATCCCTTATACTGTTGATAGGCAGTTTTTGTATCTAAAATTTGCTAGATAAGAGTTTTAGTGCGAGATTAAAATATACCAGAAGAAGAGAAATGAAGATAGATATTTAAATTATGAGGAGAACATGGAATCATCATGAAGTGATGGTACTCGACAGGAGAACATGGAATGATCATGAAGTGATGGTACTCGACAGGAGAACATGGAATGATCATGAAGTGATGGTACTCGACCGGAGAACATGGAATGATCATGAAGTGATGGTACACGATAGGAGAACATGGAATGACCATGAAGTGATGGTACATGACAGGAGAACATGGAATGATCATGAAGTGATGGTACTCAACAGGAGAACATGGAATGATCATGAAGTGATGGTACTCGACAGGAGAACATGGAATGATCATGAAGTGATGGTACGCGACAGGAGAACATGGAATGATCATGAAGTGATGATACACGATAGGAGAACATGGAATGATCAAGAAGTGATGGTACATGACAGGAGAACATGGAATGATCATGAAGTGATGGTACACGACAGGAGAACATGGAATGATCATGAAGTGATGGTACTCAACAGGAGAACATGGAATGATCATGAAGTGATGGTACTCGACAGGAGAACATGGAATGATCATGAAGTGATGGTACATGACAGGAAGACTTGACAATTATATTGTTGAAGGCATATGCTTCTCAGGAAGCTGAAGATTAATTAATGAATAAGTGAATTAGCTTGCTGTGCTTGTAACACTCCACAAACTACGTGATCAGTTCACAAGAGCCTTCTGTGCTTGTTCTCCTTTTTGTTGTTGTTAGAGTTTCTTCTTCTTCTTCTGTCCTTAGCCACCGACCATCAAAGCAGTCAGTGGCCATTACGCCTAGTGGCGTCTTAGGGCAACAGCAGATTGGTTTTCTTTGCCATTGTTTCCCATCATGCCTAATGGCGTCTTTAGGGCAACGGCAAATCAATCCATCTGCTATTGTTTCCGTAATCGAAGTGACTGGCAAACGGGTGATCAGCCCGTTGTATGTTGTTAGAGTAACACTCCACAATCTATGTCATCAGTTCACAAGAGCTGTGATACGGTGGATCAAATCTCACTGCAACATCCCCAGAAATGAAGAGGCTGACAGATAGACAAAGGAAGATTGAAAGCTAACCCAACTTGACACAAAAATTAACTTCCAGGTACTTAGTTCCAGTATTTTTACTATTGCTACCATTTCAGCTGTAAACATGGAAGCTTTCCCTCATGAGCTGATCTGTTTTTTCTTGTCACTATCTTAGCCACTGGGTTTTCAATATTCTGGTTTAGATTTTTAGTAAATATCCAGCATGGTACAGTATTTCAATACGGTAGTTATAATTATAGATATATAATGTGTTTTATACGTCTGTGTATGGTATTAAACTTAACTGTTCATTTTCCTCTGGGTATCTTCTGGTTCTCTCTATAAAAGTGGCAGGGGGAGCACTTTTACACTGACATAAAATAAGACACTAAATCACTGCATATTTCACAGTCAATTGTCAAGCTTACTGTGTGTGAGTGTGTGTGCATGCGTGCGTGCGTGCGTGTGTGTGTGTGAGAGGGAGAGAGAAATATTTAATTTTCATATTTAAACTCTATATGTTGTAGTTTAATGGGATATTTCCTTTATAAATAATATTTGATAGATTTCATGAAAAAAATTTTCACTTGTTTTTTAATTAAAAAATGGATCGAGATTTTGGCTAAGACCAAAGTGTTTAAGTGTTTAAGTGGCCGAGATCAAACAAATTTTACACAATAAAGTCATTGACTTCACTTTACTCCCCAAAAGGGGCATTTAATAAAAGAAAAAAAAAGAAAAGAGATTAGGAGATCTAACTCTAACAGAACTGAGTAATTAATGACGGTGCAGTACTGGGACAATTCAGGCTACACAAATATATATACCTTGTATAATGAACAAGGCAGTTATGAAATAAAAATACAAATTGTGAAAGTGATTAAATAAATAAATAAATTAGGGATAAGTAGGTTTACAAGTAGAAAAAACGGACACAGAAAACAAACTGCAACAGAATTTGACAGTAGAGAAAAACAAATGTACGCTACACGTAAAAGAGAAAAACAAATGTACACTACACGTAAAAGAAAAAAACAAATGTACACTACACGTAAAAGAAAAAACAAACGTACACTACACGTAAAAGAGAAAAACAAACGAATGCTACACGTAAAAGAGAAAAACAAACGAACGCTATGCGTACAAGAGAAAAAAAAAACAAACGTACGCTACACGTAAAAGAGAGAAAAAACGTATGCTACACGTAAAAAAACAAAAAAAAAAACAACAAACGTACGCTACACGTAAAAGAGAAAAAACAAACGTACGCTACACGTAAAAGAGAAAAACAAACGTACACTACACGTAAAAGAGAAAAACAAACGTACGCTACATGTAAAAGAGAAAAAAACAAACGTATGCTACACGTAAAAGAGAAAAACAAACGTACACTGCACGTAAAAGAGAAAAACAAACGTATGCTACACGTAACAGAGAAAAACAAACGAACGCTATACGTACAAGAGGACAAACAGATTTCATTTTGAAAAACTGATATTTAGCATCATGGTTTATTAATGGTTCCTCCCCCTTGGGAAAAAATAAATGTTTAACATAAATACTGGACATTGGAATCACCGCACTGGAGCTAATAACAATATATCATCTGAACAAAAGTATTAAATACACTCATTCAAACACTTTGTCATAATATGAAACACTCGGATACACTGAAGTAGCAGCTACTTTTGAATATTCAACATTAACAAGAATCACGACCACATATGTGGAGACACTTATTAGCAATCATTAAGAAATTTGCATATATACTATTCAAAAAAAGAAACGCATAGCTATCCGAGGGCGCGTTTTTATGAGTTTGTAAGTAACATTTGGTGCTAGGGTACCGTATATAAAAACCAGCCTCAAATATTCTTTATAGTGTCAAATGCACATGTTGACCTGAATTGCGTTCGTTTTTGTAATCGTTACAACGCAGTGGTCAATAGTGTTTATGATGCAATTTTTGACCACAGCTCATGTTGCGCGCACGTGAAAGCAACAAAATTTGGGGTGAACACTACTCACTGACTACGCAACTGAAACCCTATAAAAGGATAACGCTACACAAAAAAAAATTCAGTTGATTTTCAAGCTGACATTTATGGCGTCTCTATCGATAAATTTAAGGAACATCGCTATTGGCCGACTGCATGTAGGCGAAAGTCAAAGTCAGGTTGCTAGGCATCTAAACGTGCATCAGAGTACAATCAGTCGACTTTGGCACCGGTTCCAAGCCACTGGCTCAGTTGAAGACCGGCATCACAGTGGACGACCCAGAGTGACAACAGCAGCGGAGGATCGCTTTATTCGGCTTCGTCACCTCAGAGACAGCTTTACAACAGCTTCCTCAACTGCCCAGTCATTGCCTGCAGGACGTCATGTGTCCGATCAAACTGTCCGGAATAGACTGCATGACGCTGGACTTTGGTCACAACGACCTCACCGAGGACCTGTCCTTACGCTCCGCCATCGCCAAAATCGACTTCTTTGAGCCAACCAGCATCGTCCCTGGGCAGCTGACAATCAATGGAGACGTGTCTGGTTTAGAGACGAATCTTTCTTTTTGTTGCAGCGTCATGATAGACGGCGTAGGGTCTACCGTAGGTGAAATGGACGTTTTGCCCAAATTTGCGTTGATAAGGCTCCGCCGCACGGTGGTGGAGGTGCAATGGTGTGGGGAATGATCAGTTACAACGGAAGGAGTCAATTGGTGCACATTGAAGGAGGCTTAAATGCGCAACGATACGTCAATGAAATTCTATGACCCCATGTCCTTCCACTTTTGGCTGCCCAAAGGTCTGTGTTTCAACAGGACAACGCCAGACCCCATTGTGCACGGTTGGCCACGCAGTTCCTGGCTGCCAACAACATTCTCACCCTTCCCTGTCTCCAGACATGAGTCCGATTGAGCACCTGTGGGATGAGCTGCATAGACGTGTTTGTCGCCGACACGTTGCTCCAGTCAATCGTTGTGATCTGTTTCAGGCACTCCAGGAAGAGTGCGCAGCCATCCCACAGGCCCACATCAGACGTCTGATCGCATCCATGCCCAGGAGATGCCAGTCGCTGATCGATGCAAGAGGAGGCCACACACCATACTAACAGGAAAGCCTGTACACCAAAAAACTCTCATGACTGTGGCAGAGATTTATGATTAATAAATGTCTATATCTTTTCTTTATTCATCACATATTTTTATCTTTCTTTCGCTTTTTCTACCGCTTTCTTGTCGCCTACGATTGGGGGGGGGGGGGGAACTTAACCCTCCAATTTTCAAACCTTTCTCAGTTTCTAAACTTAGCTAGCATTTAATTGCATTCCCTTTGATGTAGATCACGAGCAGACCGGATTAGCATATATGAGCCGGCATCACTTAGTTATAAGATCAGCAATCAGAGGGGAATTAGGATTTTAGTACCTACAGCAGTTAAAAGTGAGAACCAAGGGAGATACATTTTATTACTCTCCTTGGAAATTTGCTCGATATCGAAACAATTAACACGGTGAAAGAATTTGAGATGAAAGACGTACCTCGCTCGATGGCCACGTCTGGAAGTAATAAAATAATTAAACAGGGTCTGGTAAATTTCGATTTGGCTGAGTTCGGGTGTCGATTTTAGTGGGAAGATTTCTTTTCATCCTGGAATCTGGACGTAGGCGTTACACCTGGCAAATGTTTCGGGTTTTAGACGTAATAATTTCCTTTAATTTCAGAGATATATACTCTGGAAATGTAACTTTATTCATTCAGGACTGCCACAGCTTTAGAGAGATATCTAGCTCGCAGTTCTAGAACACATTATATAAAGTGAAGTTCTTAGTTTCTCGTTAGAGACATCTAGCTGAGTTCTAGAATACATTATATAAAGAGAAGTTCTTTAGTTTCTTGTGGAGATAATCTCAGAAGCTTGTGTGAAAGTATAATAATAATATTGACTAGTATTGTCGAGTGATTAATTGTTAGTTCGAATTATTATATTTATCTAGATTTTGTGCTGAGTATTTACGAGTCTAAGTAACTCTTCTAGCTATAATGTATATTTTATTAACTGCTAGTAACCAGTCAGAGAATAGTTAACCATCTAGTAGTAGTAATGCGCTGAACATTGTGAGTACTGACGAAATGTATTTATATATTATATATTTCTAATTCATGATGAGTAGTTTATTTATTTTAAATGACTATAATTTATTTCACGGGGAGTTTTAAATGATGAGACAAGCTCTAAGCTTGCAGTTTATAATTTAAGTTATAACCGAAGTGGATAACAATGTTATATTGTACGCGGGTAGGATAGGATTGTGAATATGCTATATGATGTTAAGTTTTGCATTTTTCTCCCTATTCAGTTCTGGGTCAATAACCCTATAACCTTACAAGCGGCTTCCATTCTATATAAACTGAATATATTTTCTACAAAGAAAGAACATTCTAAATAACTTGTAGGGCTTTCAAGGTGACTGTCCAGCCTCGTGGTTTACACCCAGATAGAGACATAGCACCGGGCCAAAAGACTTATTAGATTAAATGATAACTGGACTATTCGAATATCCAGAGTTCTTGTTTTTTTCCAAAGTTCATATGCAGTCAGCCTGTGGTGGCGACTAAATCAAAACAATGACAGTACTTATATAATGACCACGTGTTGTGAAGAAGATTGATCCTGAATAGAATTTGTTTACCTGACAATCGAGGTATGATTGAAGATTTCCCGCTACTGTACCCTGTGACCAGTTGATTACATAATTATTTCCTACCTGGACAAAATTTGAAGTGACAGTTAACAGCATCCTGCTTAAAAATAGAGAATCTAGCGTTTCCCAACATTTGATTAATTAGTCGGTTGGAGAGACTGGGGCTTGATTCGACAGACAACCAACAGTGGATGGGCTGCATGTTCCTTTTATCAATTTTTCCAGAGGGTGGTGAATGCAACATGTAGGTAAGGTTGATTGTGTGTGTTTTCTGTGATCACAGCTTGTTTGTCAGAGCAAGCGAATGCAGGAAAAATAATTCTTTCATGTAATAACTCATTTAATAACTCTGTATTTTGTATGCAAGTTTTTTCTAATGCTGACACTTTTCTTTTCAGAATAGATTAACGTATAAACTCTGTTCTTGATTTTTTTGAGGGAAAACACCAGACCATAGCGTATAAATCTGTGACTCTTTGAGGGCTAAAAATTTCTTTTCTTCTAATGGAATAGTGAGCTCAAACAGAGGGGGAAAGGATTACACCTATGGGTCTATCTATCTTTTGCTTTGGTTTTTTTTAGTTAATTCATTAAGGTATGTGTATTTGTATGAGATTTGATATTCTACTGATTTCTGCTGTAAAATTCCTTATGATAAATAAAATTTACATAAACTTATTTAAGTGTGTCGGTCAGCTTGTTCCAAACAAATATTCATATTCCATAGATATAGTTTTACGTCTGTACGTCTAAACATTCGTCACTTGTGTGCGCGTGTCTGTGAGTGGTTGATATAGAGTATATCTATATATTACTGAGTATCTGTCTAACATACATTTTCTGTTGTAGAGAGATAGACAGAGCGAGAGATTTTCTCGAGTTCAGGAACAGAATTACTTATTTTTCCACCATCTCACTCGTGAAAAAACTATTTTCTTATATCTTCTCTCACTGAGTCACCTCATGCTCTAGTCTATTCAGAAGGGACCAATCTGAGTCTTAATTCACATATCATAAATCTACGACAGTGACCCAGGTGCAAAACAACTGTCAATTGATTGGATGAACCCTAAGGTGTTCTTGTGTGCAAATTGAACAATTAACTCATTAAATTAAAAAAGTTATTGAATGTCAAAATTATGGCTATGTGTGTGCCTTCAGTAGCTATGCGTTTCTTTTTTTGAACAGTATAGATTAACAGTCAATATTAAAACTAAATATATTAACCAGTTTGTCTTGACTGCATGCCAGTTATTTGTATTTTATTTTTGTATTAACTTGAATGTTGAAACATTGATCCGACAACAGGCCTCTGTGCCTTACTTTCACAAGGCTTATTTTCACTTCTCAATGACTAGAGTATAGCAGTATGAGGTGCCATCAATAAAAACTAAGTTCTGACCACTCCCATCACCTTCAAAGCAGCACCCATAAGAGCTGACAGCATTCAATGTTGTTCTTGGCATCTCCTGTAATTTTTTGATGTTCTTGAATCTTCGTTCCTTCAACTGATAGGACAGGATGGCGCTCTCTTCCAAACATCTACATTTCACAGAAGAAGAGGAACGACTAAGTAAGTATTTCCTGTCAAAACTGTTGCTTCAAGCCTTCCATTTAACTTGACTCATGAATCCATAGGAAAAAACACATGTAAAGAAAAATATATGCATGAACCAAAATGAAATGAAAGTTTGTAGCTCTGTTTAGTGGGCCAGCTATGTACTAGTTCCAATTATCTCTCAAAGCCAGTCCAGGGACCTTTGATAGCACAGCTTGTCCCTTCATCTTGTAACAGCTCTGACTAGTTACCTTCAACACCTGCATCTTTCTAACAGCTTAATGTAATTTTAATAATTGTAACGATAAGTGAGTGGAGAAACTTACATGTCTGGAAGGATGACAGTTTCGACATTTCCTTCTCTTACTCTCCAGCATTCCGCACCATAGAGAAGCACAGAAAATTCACAGCTCTCATACAGTCTTAATAAGTTAATTTGGTGTTTGTGCTTCTAGATGTTGTTGAGACTAGGGAAGGCTGTTCTCACTTTATTCATTCTGTTCTTAATGTCCTTGCTTGTTCCGCCATTTGGTGTTACTATGCATCCTAGGTAAGTAAATGTGTCTGTCTGTTCTAACTTCTGGTTCCTTATTGTTATTGGCTCAGGATTACCCACATTGAGTGTCATGACCTATGTCTTTTTCAGACTAATATTCAGATCAACCTGCTGGCTATACTTATTCAGTCTATCGGTTTTTTCTTGGATATGTTGATGTGAATGTGCGAGTACTGCTATGTCATCTGCATATTCAAGGTCTTCCAGTGTAGTAAACTTTGTTCATCTAATTCCTCTTGGACTGTCCTCTGTTGTCTGGTGCATCACCCAATCTATGGCTGTCAATAATAATGTTGTTGATAAGGGGCATCCCTGTCGTTCTCCTATTTTCACTTCGAAAGTTAGGTTGCTCAATCCAACACTGCATGTAAAGTTAGAATAGAGGCTTTTTATAATGGAAACAATGCAGCTGGAAATTCCATAAGCCCTCAGTATTTTCCATAGGCTGTCCCTGTGTATGCTGTCAAAAGCCTCTTCAAAATCAACAAAGTTAATGTATATCTGTCTCTGCCATTCTGAGCACTGCTCTATAATGTTCCTGTGGGTGAATATATGATCTGCACATCTTCTGTTCTTTCTAAAACCCTCTTGTTCTTTCCTCAGTTTATGGTCAACTGCTTTTGAAATTCTCAGGATGATTATCCTGCCTAGTATTTGACTGGGAACCGAGAGGAGAGTAATTCCTCTCCAGTTGATGCAGTAGTCAGCCCTATGTACAACCATATTGTCAGCTTTTAAGTCATGCCTGAGAGAGAGAGCAGTTCCCTTTCTCTATGTCTTGTTCAGTGTCCATCTACCTTTTTAACCCTGTATGTTCCAGAACAATGACTGCCAAGTGATGCTATCAGCATGCTTCCTCAATGTATATCACCAGGGCTTGAGAGGGCAGCAAAGAAAAGAACACTGCATCCTATCGTGCATGTCATAGGAGTTGATTATGGAAGGGTTGGCTACTCCATCGGGTAAAAACGTTAAACAAAAAAAAAACACACTTCAAAAACAAAATGGTTAAGTAACGAGAGTAAAAAAAATGTATGTAAAGTATCCTGTTACATGCCCATTGAGGCATATTGGGAATACCTTCCACATATCCTACCTACTACTTTGAGAGCACTGGCCTTTTGATATAATTATTTGTTCCTCCAACTCTTTGTCTGTCTCCACTGCTGCCAAGATATATATATGATTCTACATGCTGCAAGGATGCAATTTCCAGTGCTACCTGGCTATTGCATCCATTGTCCTTCCCTATGATGCAAATCATCAGCTATCTAGGCAAGACTATGTCACCATTTTTCGGCCCATGCACTGGACACAACAGATTGAGATACCATCAATACCACAAGTACAGAATAGGTGCAACACATCTATGGCACCAGCCCAATGACAGCTGAACACCCTCTGAAGTCCTGCACAACATACAGCAATGGAGTAGTATTGGCAATAACCTACTTCAGTCCCCAAAGACTGTTTGGAGATGTCATGAGCCTTCAGCTGAGTACAGCCTTATTTGAGTCATTAATGTGGAAGTTTGAAGGCGAATGAGAATGACCCTTCATCAAGCACTCTCATTCTGCCTCCCACGTCTATCTTGTCCCGCACAAAGTTTGCAGACATACTGGTACAGTGTTTGTTAACTAAAATGTGATGAGTAAACAACATACACATATGGAGCTCAAAAGAAATCAAGTCAGACCCAAAAATCAAAATCTTCAAATTAAAATGTCACGTCAGTCCTATTGTATGGCTCTGAAACATGAACAACAAAAACAACAATCAAAAAGCTACAGACTTTCATAAATGGGTACTTGCGTACATTAGAAGGATTGAAGTGGTATAAGATTACTAATGTGGAACTGATAAAAACCAGACAATTGCCAGTGGAACAAGAGATAAGATGACACTGGAGATGGATAGGACACACACCGAGATGAAATCTTTTGACATCATTATCAGGTAGTCCTTGTTCTGTAATCCCTAAGGTGAGAGAGGGAGACCTAGGAACACATGAAAAAGACACGAATGACATAAAACTAAAACATCCCATACAAGTCCACTGCAGCTATCAATTCTCAAAACATGTGGCAACATTAGTAATACAGTTTATTAGTATACACCAAACCACTGAAATAATTTAATTAATATACATGTTCACAATTAACAAAAACTAATAAATGACACAAACTTTGGTCATACACAAATTCAAAGAATGCAAAATTTAAAAAAAAAAGAACAGCAACAAAGTATAAAGAATCAACCATTAACTGTACAGCAGTGCTTCTTAAATGTGGGTGTGAAACCTGACATGCCAGATAGCTTGGAAGCCATATCAACATAAACACAGAGAATGAATTTTCTGCCAAATATACTACTCGTCAAAAGTCAAGGGCCTCCCTATTATTTTCAATACACTTTTATATAAGCGCATAGAATGATTAAATGAAGGAAGTTTTTAGTAAAAATGGGTGCAATATCTTCCTCTGACAGTCCTCTATGCACGTTAAGCATAAAAACAACTCACCGACAACAATGGTGATCATGTGCAATTTGGTTTGCTGACCTATAAATTCACATTTTTAATCTGTTTTTTCAAACTTCCGTACAACCAAACAGGTGAAGTAATCGTGCTGATTGATATTCCACGAGCAATGGCGACTTTTTGTGAACAGAGTTCACTCTTAATTTGTTTTACAATCAGCAGACTTAGGGTAGTTTCATCACTTGCAAAAACCATGCCACCGAGAAGAAGTCTTGACACCTTACAAAGAATGAGGGCTATAGCGTGGGTTGAAAGTGGTTTATCTGTCCGTGAGGTTGCTAGACGGCTTGCAGTGTCACACTCTACTATCCAAAGAATTTTGGAGAGATTTCAGGCCACAGGAAGTGTGGAGGATCGCCACCGGCCAGGTTGCCCTAGATGCACCAATAGACATGATGACCGGTACGTCTTGTTGTCAGCCCTGCGCCATCGAACAGTGACTTGTTCCACTCTTAGATGTCAGCTGAGACAAACTGTAAACGTTAATGTCAGTCAAAGCACCATTTGCAGACGTTTACATGAATTTGGACTGACTGCTCGACGTCCTGCAGTCAGAATCCCTCTTACTCCTGCTCATCGCAGAGCCCGTGCTGTTTGGTGTCGCGAGCACATCCGATGGACAAGGCAACAGTGGAGTCAAGTTTTCTTTACTGATGAATTTTGCTTCACTGTGTCATTCAATGATGGCAGGATCTGAATTTGGAGACGACCAGGAGAGCGATTTACTGCTGACACAATTCGAGAGGTGGATCGTTATGGTAGGGGTTCTGTCATGGTCTACCTCACGGTAGAAAGGGAATGACTAAGTAAGTAAAGAGACACAAACAGACACAGAAACCTTATAAGTTTGAGATTTTTTGAATACACTACTCTAAGAAGACATACAGGGGAAAAGCCATATAGGTGTGATCTTTGTGGTGATGTGTTTTCTCAGGATACTAATATAAAGAGACATGTGTTGAAACACATTGGAGAGATGTATAAATCAAAGGTGCTGGAATGTTCTTCCTTGCCAAACAGTCCCAAAGTTTGCTCCAGGGGACCATGTCAGATGCCTTTTCCACATCTATGAAACAAAAATGGATCTCGCTCTTATACTCAAGTGCCTTTTCACTCAGCTGTCTGAGTGTGAAGATTAGGTCTTGAGTACTTCGATTTGCTCGGAATCTGCACTGGACCTCATCCAACTGTGGCTCAGCAAGGCATCTGATTCTCTGCTTTAGGATTCTAGAGCAGATTTTACCAGGGACACTGAGTAGGGATATGCCTCTATGGTTTCCACATTGTCGATTGTCACCATTTTTGAAAATTGGTGTTATGATGGCAATCTCCCAATCCTTTGGTATGGTCTTGTTGCACCACGCTGTCTGTAGGACCCTTAAGAGTAATAGGTCGCCTGATGCTCCCATGTACTTAACCATTTCTGGTGTTATACCATCATACCCTGCTGTTTTGCCCATCTTGATTTTCTCCAGTGATGCCTTCAGTTCTTCCATCTTCATCACCATTGGTTTCTCTTCTGTGTTAGTGGTTATCATTTCTAATGCTTGACATTGCTCACCATCTAGGAGTTCTGAGAAATATTCTTTCCATTACTTCCTTCGGGGCAGTAAGCAATTTGCCTTGCTTGTCCTTTAAAAATTTGAGAGGGCATTGTTGTTCCTTTATCATGTTCTTTAGGGTCTTATAGAACAATTTCTGGTTTTCTTGCACATCTTTTTCTAGCTTTTCTCCAAATTCTTCCTAGGACTTCTGTTTTGCTGCTAGCACCTTGTTCTTTGCTTCTGTTCTGAGTATCACATATTCTCTATATTTCTCTAAATGTCCTGCTGTGTTTTTAGCTCCTAAGTAATGCTTCCATGACTTTTTTTTCTCTTTGACTTCCTCTGTCCACCAAGGTGTCCTCTTTCTCTTGTTTTCAAGTCAGACCACCACATGCTTCTGCAGCAGCTGTCTTTATGAAGTCCTTGAATTTAAGCCAGAGGGTTTCCAAGTCATCAGGTGGTTCTTCTGTGTTTCTCACCGCTGTAGCAATAAGCCCCTGATATCTGGTCCTAATTTCTGGCTCTCTCAGCTCTCACTTAATGCTCATTCCTCCCATTCATTTACTTAGTTTCTTGCATGATGTTCAGCAGTTCCTAGGCTGAGAAACTCTTTCAGTTGTTCTTTGATTACACTGACAAACAACATTTTTCTTTCTTATATAAGAATAAGTGTTCTTAGGTCAGTTTCTTGCGCTGATTTCAAATTTGAAATCCGTTTATCTCTATCACATCGGGTTCTTAAGATATTTGTGAATAAATATATTTTTGGGAAACCGTTATTTGCTCCGTTTCATTTTTACTATATAACTTATTAAAAATTAATAAAATGCAAAATAATTCTACTTTTTATACTGCTAAAAAATGCATGACATGTTACGCTATTTTCCAAATAGTCACTGTATTTTGAAATAATTCTGAGCAAAATATGGCTTCTAGAAGTTGTAGAAATTCGGCTGATCTGTTCTGTTACGTGTGCAGATATTTTACTGATCGTGTTCACCAGAAAAACTTTACACCATTACTAAAGAAAGCATATGAACTTTAGTTCGATTTGAAAGTTGATGATGCAAATAAATCTTGGAAGCCAAATGCAGTTTGTTCGACTTGTGCAAATAGATTGGCAGGTTGGTTACGAAAATCGCCGAAGCATAAGTCGATGCCTTTTGGAGTGCCAGTAATATGGCGTGAACCGACAAATCACGCTACTGATTGTTACTTCTGCTTGACAAATATCCATGGTTTCACTTTTAAAACTAGAAAGTCTGTGGTTTATTCAAATATTGAATCGGTTTCGAAACCAGTGCCTCATGATCCAATCACGTGTCCGATCCCAGCTCCATCAGAACAATATCCGTTGGACGGGAATGAACCATCAGAAAGTGATAGTTTACCTGCTTTAGAAACTAATTCTGACTCGGATTATATATAGGTGAATGAATGATGGTGTTCACTTAATTAACCATTCAGAACTTTCAGATCTAATACGTGATCTCGCTCTTACCAAAGGACAAGCGGAATTACTCGGTTCGCGACTCAAAGAATGGAATCTTTTAGCGCCCAATCCTCCGATATCTAAATTTCATCATAGACACAGAGAACATGTTCAATACTTTGAGATGGATGATGACATTTGCTATTGCAAAGATACAAATGGTCTAATGGTGCACCTCGGACATGAGCACATAGTCAACGAATGGCAACTTTTCATCGACTCTTCCAAGACTAGTCTAAAAGCCGTGTTATTGCATAACGGAAATTTATTTTCATCAATTCCAGTCGCCTATTCTGTTCATATGAAAGAAACTTATGACAATATGGCTATACTTTTGGCAAAAATAAAGTACAATGACTACCAATGGCGGATTTGTGGAGACCTAAAGGTCATTGCAATTCTCACGGGCATGCAGACTGGGTATACTAAATTTTGTTGCTTCCTATGTGAATGGGACAGCCGCAACAGACAGGAACATTATGCAAGAAATGTGTGGCCTATCAGGGATTGTATGCAGCTCGGGCATAAAAATGTAATACACGAGCCATTAGTTAACAAAGACAGCATCATTTTACCACCGTTACATATAAAGTTGGGGCTCATGAAGAATTTCGTAAAAGCGTTAGATAAAACGAGCAAAGCTTTCACTTATCTTCGAGAATAGGTTCCGCAAGTGAGCGATGCAAAGATAAAGGAAGGTATCTTTGTAGGACCTCAGATTAGGAAAGTTATTGCAGACAAACAATTCGAGAACTTGTTACATGGTAGTGAACTTCGCGCATGGATGGCATTCAAATCGATCGTCGATGACTTTCTGGGAAATCTCAAATCTGTCGACTATGTGCATATTGTTAAGCAATGCATAAATGCATACAGAATTATAGGCTATAACATGTCCCTCAAAATCCATTTGCTCGATTCGCATCTTGACTTTTTCCCTGACAACCTTGGCGAAGTCAGCGATGAACATAGAGAAAAACTCCATCAAGATATCGCCGTAATGGAGTCACGTTATCAAGGATGGTGGAGTGTGACCATGCTTGCCGATTATTGTTGGATGCTTCATCGCGATGTACCACATGCCATTCACCGACGAAAGTCGACTGCAAAGACATTCAAGCCTACATAACTGTTATACTTCTTGTACGAATGATGTTGTAATACTGTATGCGTTGTTAAAAAACCTCAATTGCGTATTTCTAGAGATCCCGACCTGATAGAGAAAAACGGTTTGCAGATTTAAAAACAGCGCATTAAAATTGACCAGAAAAACATAGAAATGTTAGAGAAAGAAAAAAAAAATTTTTTTTTGTTAGCCAGTGTTATAAGCAGGTAGTGATCACTTCCAATCTCTGGCCCCCACCAGACTCTAGCATTCCGGACATACTTGAATAAGCTCCTCCAAACTACGGCATAGTCGATCACTGACTTCTCATTCCTTGTTGGTTCACATCTAGTATATGCATGTATGCGCTTATGGCGGGAACTTTGTGTTTGTAATGATCAGATTCAGCTCAGTGCAGAATCTAAGGAGTCGCTTTCCATTGTCATTGAGAGTATCTTCTCCATATCTTCCGCTAACTCCACCCCATCTAGCATGGTCATTTCCAACTCTGGCATTGAAATATCAGAGCATGATAATTTCATCTAGGCAGTCATCCACTGTCCTTTGTAGCAGCTTGAAGAATTCCTCCTTGATCTCTGCTCTCTCATCCTCATTTGGA
This sequence comes from Oreohelix idahoensis, assembly GCA_024509875.1. Lineage (NCBI taxonomy): Eukaryota > Metazoa > Mollusca > Gastropoda > Stylommatophora > Oreohelicidae > Oreohelix > Oreohelix idahoensis. The sequence goes on from JAMPIV010011221.1 coordinate 179,395, forward strand.
GCATACACTATGACAAGGTTGACTATGGTTTCTCATTCTTTTAGTTTTACAACCATAATGCGCTCTGAGACAAAGTTCCATCCCTTGATACTATCTTTTTGGTTTTTTGCTACAATGCAACCAATGCCCCCTTTAGCTCTTTCAGATATGGGTACACCACTGTAGAGCAGCGTGTTGCCATCAAGATCCATGACTCCTTGTCCCTTTTTCTTTGTTTCCATTATAGCCAGGATTTCTAGTTTTGCTTTCCTCATCTCTTTGACCAGCTCCTCTTCTTTCCCATTTATACTTCTTGTGTTCCAATTTCCATAAGTCATAGTCCGTAGTCCGTTCCAGTTCGTCGCCTTTAGAATCAGTCCAGTTTTCTCTCTTGTAGTTCGCGTAATCGTGGTTTAAAGCAAACAGGTGATTGGTCTGTTGTGCCTTTGCATGGTGGAGGGGCTAACTCCTTACGGATTAAATGCAGGCCGCCCTCCTCCTTTGTCAGCCTGGCTTGTGACCAGCTTAGGCTGTGGTTTCTCTCCTGTGTGTGTCCTTTTGTAACTCTTTAAAGCACCATTCTGAGAGAATTCTGCTCCACAAACATCACACTTATAAGGCTTCTGTGTTTGCCCTTTTGTGTCTCTTTAAAGCACCACTCTGAGAAAATTGTGCTCCATAAACATCACACTTATAAGGTTTCTCTCCTGCATGTGTCCTTTTGTGACTCTTTAAAGCACCACTAAGAGAAAATTCTGCTCCACAAACATCACACTTATAAGGTTTCTCTCCTGTGTGTGTCAATTAGTGATTCTTTAAAGCCCCAGTCTGAGAAAATTCTGCTCCACAGACTTCCCACTTATAAGGCTTCTCTCCTGTGTGTGTCCTTTTGTGTCTCTTTAAATGACCATTTCGAGAAAATTCTGCTCCACAAACATCACACTTATAAGGTTTCTCTCCTGTTTGTGTCAATTTGTGACTCTTTAAAGCCCCATTCTGAGAAAATGTTGCTCCACAAACATCACACATAAGGTTTCTCCCCTGTATGTGTCCTTTTGTGACTGTTTAAAGCACAACTATGAGATAATTCTGCTCCACAAACATCACACTTATAAGGCTTCTCTCCTGTGTGTGTCCTTTTGTGTCTCTTTAAAGCCCCATTCTGAGAAAATTCTGCTCCACAAACATCACACTTATAAGGTTTTTCTCCTGTGTGTGTCCTTTTGTGACTGTTTAAAGTACCACTAAGAGAAAATCCTGCTTCACAAACATCACACTTATAAGGTTTCTCTCCTGTGTGTGTCCTTTTGTGTCTCTTTAAATCACCACTAAGAGAAAATCCTGCTTCACAAACATCACACTTATAAGGTTTTTCTCCTGTGTGTGTCCTTTTGTGACTCTTTAACTGATAATTTCCAGAAAATCCTGCTCCACAAACATCACACTTATAAGGTTTCTCTCCTGTGTGTGTCCTTTTGTGACTATTTAAAGCACCACTAAGAGAAAATCCTGCTTCACAAACATCACACTTATAAGGCTTCTCTCCTGTGTGTGTCCTTTTGTGTTTCTTTAAATCACCACTAAGAGAAAATCCTGCTCCACAAACATCACACTTATAAGGTTTTTCTCCTGTGTGTGTCCTTTTGTGACTGTTTAAAGTACCACTAAGAGAAAATCCTGCTTCACAAACATCACACTTATAAGGTTTTTCTCCTGTGTGTGTCCTTTTGTGAGTGTTTAAAGTACCACTTTGAGAAAATCCTGCTCCACAAACATCACACTTATAAGGTTTCTCTCCTGTGTGTGTCCTTTGGTGACTCTTTAAATTACCACTAAGAGAAAATCCTGCTCCACAAACATCACACTTATAAGGTTTTTCTCCTGTGTGTGTCCTTTTGTGACTGTTTAAAGCACCACTAAGAGAAAATCCTGCTCCACAAACATCACACTTATAAGGTTTTTCTCCTGTGTGTGTCCTTTTGTGACTGTTTAAAGCACCACTAAGAGAAAATCCTGCTCCACAAACATCACACTTATAAGGTTTTTCTCCTGTGTGTGTCCTTTTGTGACTGTTTAAATCACTACTTTTACAAAATCCTGCTCCACAAACATCACACTTATAAGGTTTTTCTCCTGTGTGTGTCCTTTTGTGACTGTTTAAAGCACCACTATGAGAAAATTCTGCTCCACAAACATCACAATTATAAAGTTTTTCTTCTGTATGTCGACTTTTGCACAATTTTAAATGAAGTTTTTGTCTTGTAAGTTCATCACACATGTAAGATTCTCCTTCTGCATTTGTCACCTTGTGATCACATTGACAAAATTCTGCTCCACTGACATCATATTTGTAATGTGTCTCACTATTATGCTGCATTATGGGTTTCTTTGGATAATCAGTCCTAGAAAACCTACTAAGACCATCACACTTGTTAGATAGTTCTTCTTTATGCTGCATTACATGTGCCTTTAGATAACCAACATGAGCAGCCCCCATACCAATAAGATCATATTTAGAATGCTTCTGTGCTTTTTGTATTCTTTCTTGTTGACATATTCTGGATTTTGTAGCTAATTCTACATTACCAACATTACTTATATAACACTTTTCTCTCATACGTGAAAGTTCATGTTCATTATGGTCACCTTTCTTGCTAACCTGTACTCCACAAACATGACAGCTGAAAAGTGTCTCTTTTGTACTTATTATTATTTCATCTGATTGTACACTGCCACACAAATTAAAACCGTCTCTACTTCCACTGTTGAGAGTACAATCATCATAGACTATTGTTGATTTCCTGCTGCAGTTTTCATTTTGTAAGACTGCAGTATAAATCTCAGGAGTCGGAGTCATGTCTACAGTCATTATCTCAGAGTCTGTGACATTCGGTGATTGTACCTCTTTTAATCTTGATTCAATGTTATTGTCTGTATTTAGTGTTGCAGCTGCTGTACTTACATCAGCTTTCATTTCACTCACTATTTTTTCTGTGAAATCTGGCAACACTTGATTGAATGTGGCATTTTGCACAGGTTCACTCTTTATGAAACTGTTCATAATTTTCAAATCTGGAATGTGAATACTAGAGTATAGGCGGGATCGCTGGCTACAGGAATGGTCATCTGAAATTCATTGAATAAAACATAATAGTAAAAACTTCAGATAATTATGGCATGCAAAACAAATTTTAATTCTGTATGTTTTGTAGCGTCATATTAGGTATGATTTAAAAGTTATGCAACTATAAGATTATTTCAGAAGTATTTGTTTCTGTCTGATATGTTAATAGTTTATGGTGTATTGCATACTATGAAACTAATAATATACATTAATAATTTTAAATGGTGCTGCAAAATGTTTTTTTAATGTGGTCACTAATAGCATATATTCATTAATGTTTTTAATGTTTGATTACTTCCCATGGATGTAATAATGAGTAATAACAATTTATTTCTGAATTACTTCCCTCCAACACAGTCCTGAAATGATTACAAATATTATATTGTTAATAATAATTTTTTTTTCACCATTAAACTTTTTTTTCAAGAAAAGAACCTCACGATATTACCTGATAGATCTGTGGAGTAACAGTACTGTGTCAGTAAAATTCAAACTTTGTTTATGATAAAATGAGTTTTGTTCAATTTCAGTGATGCCTGCAATTGTATACCTAGACACTATATAACTGCAACTTTTTCTAAAGCTTTTAAGATTTCCACTAATTCTGCTGTAAAGATGGATGGATTACCTGTTACTTTATATCTTTTGTCAATTTTAAATTTTTGTGTTGCTATTTCTGTTCCAAAATGTCCATCTTAATCATATGCAATGCTGGGTCCTCAACAAGTTTTATCACAGGGGGGAATACCTGAAAGTGTGTGGATGATTTAAGGAGTCAATGAGGATGTAATTTGCTTCACAGACAGAGGTTCACTTCCACATTTTTACATATATTATAGCATTGTGCATAACTGTTGGTCATATAAGAACGACACCAGATATGCCTCCATGCAGGTGAGTGTTCAGATAAAAGGGCATGAACCTGTAATTTCACTATATAGCATGCATGGGCATAAATTACTACTGAGACATTATCAAGGAAGATTGTGTTCAAATGTACATGTATCTAAGGTATGAATTATAGAAAGATAAACTGGCAAGCCATTATGCTTATATTTCTACATTTTTTTTTTTGTACAACGTGCATGAGTAAATATTACTACTAAACAGTAACACTGTATTCACATTGTAGATATATCTAAAGTAGACATGTCATAGAACATGGACATAACTGAATTTTATGTGCAGCATTCTTCAAATTTTCATTATTGAAAAATGAGTCGAGAAATAATTACTTATGGCTACTTTCTACTACTTATACTAATAGTTATACATGAGCATGAATTACAATTGAGAAATATAGCTAGTAGTAATGTTAAAACCGTTGTTTGGTAAAGCAGATTTGGTAATATAATTTGTTAAAACATAAATGACATATATTTTTGGTGATCATATAACACGCAAAATAATGACAATTCTAATCTATACAATGGTATATACGAGTATATGAACACACTACATGTAATGTCATTATCAGCCCTAGTCCTGACATTTTGGTCACATACTCTACCATTTATGCACTGTAGTTATCTAAATGGGATATGCACATTAAAGATGGGGAAATTCACAACAAACAAGTTTCTATTTACAATTTCAGCTGCCCAATTATGTTTCAAATACCACCTGCCCATCTTTCAATTATGGAAATTGTTGAATGTATAAATGCTACCTGTGCATGATTATGTCAATGCCATCCTGAGTTCTGACCTAATTTGTTCAGTGTTATTTAATACATCCTGTTTGGGAAATATAAACAGATTCTGTATTGTATACCTACTTTTGTTTTCTTCTTCGCTCATAATGATAGCATTATTTTTTTTATTCAAGTGTCGAAATGAATAATTTTTTAACCTGATTAAACCATGTTGTTTATAACCATTATGAAATTGATTGTGACATACTGCTTGCAATACACAAGAGTTTAATACTGGTATTCAGTGTCATATTTTTTCCAAACACATGCGCAACCTACATGCAATAAACAACAGACAGAGTACAGGATCATTTAGTCGAATCTCATCAGCAACCAAGAACTACTTATTCGGAGTAGCCAGGAGGACATGCACACCATCATAGCTGGCAGACGCTGGAGTTGGGTTGGCCACATCCTCAGAAGGGACCCTGATACCATTACAAGAACAGCTATGCTATGGATCACCGAAGGGAAGCAAAAGAGAGGCCAACCAAAAACAACTTGGAGAAGAACTATGGAAGCCGAGATGCAAAGAATGAACCAGAAGTGGGGCACTGTACGAAGGATGGCTGCCAACCGAACAAAGTGGAATCAATTTGTTGCTGCCCTACAAGACGCCACCAGGCATTATGGCCACTGACTGCTTTGATGGTCGGCGGATATGGATCAAAGAAGAAGAGTAAAGGAGAGTGAGCAGGAGAGACTAAAAATACTCATATCTGATGACTAAACAATATTCTATCAACCTATTCAAGTATGACAATCTCAATCATGATCTACTGTCACATTTAAAAAAAAAAAATAAAAAACACTTTATAAATACAAACATCTGGTGACTAAACAATGTTTTCTCTCATCAAGTATGACAAAGCCTTTCTGTTGTTGTTATGCCAAGCTCATAAAATTGACTTCCCTAATTTAACGAGGCATCCTGCACAGATCATATTAAGGGGAGATAATGTTTAGTTACTCCTTAATAAGTTTTCAGAAAATAAATAAATAAATCATCTCTATCACAAATTAAAGGATAATTTGATGCTGTTTAACTATTATAAAACAATGAAAATCTACAAATCGATGGTACTTTGTATGAAATCTGTAAAATTCTTTTAGCCCAATGAATAAAGATTAATTCACATACAGTAGTTTAAACTTCCCTCTTTTCTATTACAAAATCAGTGAATATTTCTGCCACGGCAAAAGTAGTTGACCTGGCTTGAATAGAACAGATAGTTGCTGGGCAGCTAACATAAATGGGATGTAATTGATATGGTGGCTACTTCACAGTAGCAACAAAGTACAACCATGTGGTTCTTTAAGGTAGTCTATACAAAGAACTTCCATTTTCATCGATGACAAGAAACGTAGATCAGGGAAAGAAAGCTTTGGAACCCTGAGATAGCTCTATTCACACCACACAACCTTTTCCTACACCTGGATAAATCAGGAGTGACTGTGATTGCAGTCAGGAATCTAGCCACTGTAGGTAAAACTACCATGAACTAACAACTTCATAAAAGCCCTAATGATAAAAAATCAATAACTTCGTAGAACCATCATCATGTAGCATGTCCTTTGCCGAACGTCGCTCTCATCACAGCCCACCTGAAAGATTCTCAATCTCTAGCCAGCCCTCCTCCTCCTCCATTGTCATTTGTAGAACCATTGAATTTAAATCAATTACTTACAATGAACTTTCAGTAACTGTGTAGACAAGATTGAACTGTATACAAATGACATTTTGTTTTCATTAGTAAAGTTTCATTGTAATATTTTTCTGAAATCAAGATTAGTGTTATTGACTTGTTTTTGATGTTACTGTGATGTCTAATACATGTTTGTATTTAATCAACGGGGGTTCTTTTCAATAATTAAGTACCATAAGAAACAGTGGCCTGGATACCTATTAGCTCTTACACTACTCAGAGGATTCTCAACCTGCTAAGAGACAGTTAATTTCCAGTATCCCTATAAATATGCCAGTGATTCTCACTCTGTTCTTTTCTTCCTGTAAAACTTATATTTAACATTTTTCTGCAGGTTTTAATTGAGCCAGCCTTCAGTGAGATCATCTTGTGCAGTTTTGGTACTTATTCCTATGTTCACTTATTCTATCAGTCCATCTTCCATTGTAACCTGCCACTATGGGTACAAATCTATGCAGTTTCAGGGGTTCTATAAGAAGGCAAAATATGAGGACAACTGCTTCAAAAACTGCACAGCTTCAGATGTGACTAAGGGCTTGCAATCTCATCATGTAAAACAGCCCACTTGAGAATTCATCACCACAAATGCTGTGATAGTCCCATGTTTCTTAAGAAGCATAGAAGGTACAATCCTTCATTCATGAGGAAATAAATGTATGAAACACTCTTTTACTGATAGTTGTAAAACAGGTTCTGCACTTAGCTACCCCTTTCTACAGACCATGTCTCTAGACAACAGCTAGACTAGTAGCATGTGCATACTGTCTTAGTGAATGTGCTACTATTCCCACTTTAACTACAGGTCATGCTAGATTACAGACAAGTGTACCAAAGATGTCAGTATCAATATTTTCTATGTGGTAGTTTAAGCTATAAGATCTCTTAATGCGTGATTTCACCATGACAACTTTTTAAACCCTCCTCCAATAAATTAGCATTAGAAGAAAACAGTGTTGCAGAATGATCCAGTGTTGCAGAAGGAGATAGATCCATGGCGTGGCAAACATCTTGAAGTAACACAATAAAAACAGCACACGAGCCTACATTATATGCACCAGCATTCAGCCTCAACTGAGATGCTTCACTGCTTAAAAAAGCTTATTTACTTGCTTACCTTCATTTCTCCATGTATCTGACTGTTTTACTTTATGCTCTCCTAATCTCTTCCTGCTGATGCCTGCAACTGTCTGGGAATTAATGTCTGAATCTTTAGAGAAGCAATTCCAATAACACTCCTGGATGACATGCAAACAAAATCATAGGTTATGTAAAGGGTTTCTACAATCACTGCCAATCAATACTGTTATCACAAGATACATTTTTAAGACTAACAACAAACTGAAGTGTTTGAAGTATGTTTGTATACACAAGAAAGACTTCAGTAAAAACCTGGAAATAAATGATCAGTGTCCACAAAGTTGACGTATAAATGTGCCTGACATTGAAGATTCTGAGTCTTGCTACCTGATCTGTATATGATTTTGTTGTTCAACATTTGTTTGTTCTTCCATGAGTTTGTTTATTTAAAGCTTCTTTTACATGGTCTAGCATGACTGAGGTCAGAATTTTGTTTAGCCATTGCAAAGTTTTGTCTTCACAGTTGATGTCAATAATCATGTTGAATTTCTTAAGTAATTGAAATGTAACAAGCTGGCAAGGAATAGAAACAAAGAAAAACAACACTGCAAAAATGATGCTATGTTTAGGACATAGTTTAACACAAGTTGATTCTTGTTCTTGAGTGAACATTCTATATTGGCATTAATTTTGCTGCGAGTTATCCTAAATATGTGTTATTCTTTTTGAATGGAAATGTTTGCACACATTTCTTTTTCAAAAAAAGGGGGGAATGTAATATAATACATTAAAATACAAAACTACACATGTACGAGCATTAGGAAATAAAGTTGAATGGCGGCAAACAGATCAAGCGTTACTGTGTGCATTGTGAAACTTATGTGTGCATGTGAAGAAAATGTAGTAAAGCTTAAATACATACATAATAATATTACAGTAACAAGCTGGCAAGGAATTGAGACAAAGAAAAACAACACTGGAACAATGGTGCTATGTTTAGGACATAAGAGAGGCAGAGGAAAAAAAACGGAGAAGGGAAATGGAGACATGACATGAAATGGATGCAAAGACAAGGAAAAACAACTGAACAGACGGCATAGGACAGGAAGGCTTGATCTGAATTTGGTGAAAGCCTCTCACTCATTTCCTTTTCTAATTCAATTATAGCTAAATATCTATCTATCTATAATCCTCCACTACCAAAGGAGCATAGGCCTTCAACAAACACATGCCAAGTCCTCCTGTCAAGTGCCATCATCTCAAGTTCTTTCCATGTTCTCCTTATCATTTTCATCTCTGTTTCCAGCTCTCTTCTCCATGTACTTGGTTTACCTCTGCTTCTCTTGCCCTGGGGGTTCCAGAACTAGGACTACCTTGTAATGCTATCAACAAGTTTCCTCAGTGTGTGCTCTGGTGGTTCCAGAACAAGGACTACCTTGTAATGCTATCAACAAGTTTCCTCAGTGTGTGTCCTCATCTCTTGTTCCACCAGCACCTGTCCAGCTCCCGTCATCAGTTCCACGTTGGTAACCTTGTCATACCATTTTAATCCTTCTATTCTACGCAAGCACCCATTTATGAAAGTCTGTAGCTTTTTGGTTGTTGTCTTTGTTGTTCTCCATGTCCCAGAGCCACACAACAGGATTGACTCCATATTTGAGCTGAAGATTCTTATTTTCATGTTGGATCCGATTTCTCTTGATCTCCATATATTTCCCATTGCAATGAAAGCTCCTCTTGCTTTTTGTATTCTTATTTTGATATCACTGTCAGTCCCTTCAACTTTGTCTATATTGCTGCCAAGATATGTGTACAATTCTACATCTTGTATTAGTGTTTCTTCAGGTTCAAAACTGTTATCATTACCTGCATTTATTCTCATTATTTTTGTCTTTTTCCTGTGTATTTTAAGACCCAATTGCTGTGACCTCTCATCAAGTGTTTTCAATTTGTCCTGCATCTGATTACGGTTATGGGACAAATTCGACAAAACAGATCCTGTACATAGCTAAATCTAGCTTGACATTTTTGAGGCCCTGTTTAATTTCTTCAGTAAGAATGAAACTTTTTTTTTCTAGTACTAGCACATGGCCACTACTACAGCAGTCTACTCCTGGCCCAATTTCCACAGATAACAACCATTTTTTAATTTCCTGTATACCAGTATGCAGCTGATTTCTTCGTCTTCTTCTTGCGATCACATCATTGATGTTTACACCATCAGATGAGTTCTCATGATGAATTCGACCATTGTCTGGAGTTCCTCTATAGCTCCATACAGCTTTGAGTTTAGTGTTGATCATTGGGCCAGTATATCTTTCTTAACTGGTCATACAGAGGACAATCCTGTAGAACATGCTAAGCAGTTTGTTCGTTTAATCCAAATGTGCACAGTGGGGAAGCAGACAATCCTAGCTTGTACATGTGTTTATTCAGTTTGTTATGCCCTGTCCTGAGGCAAAAAATGGTGATCTGTCCCAGCCAGTCAAGAGTGAGGTAGTCGTCGTTGGGTTGATTCTGTTCTCTTCTGATAGTCTGGATAGCTCTCTTTTTCTCAAAGTATGTGATTTCGTTATCTTCTTGTTCACATTCTGCTCCCTTTTTGGCAAGTTTATCTGCCTTTTCATTTTCACGTACACCACAATGGGATGGTACCCACTGAAGTATGGTTCACTTTTTTAAGCTACCTTGCTTATTTCATTTCTCAGATGCGGAATTTTACCACCCTTGAGAGCTTGCAGTACAGACACCTTAATCTTGCCTCCCGTCAAGCCACAATGTTTTAAAGATGTTTTATATAGGCAGTTGCCCCAGTTTCCCCCCCCCCCCCTTTCTAGGATTTGGTGAAACCTCCTTCAATATGTGATCAGTAAAATAAAAAAAACATCTACAACTCAATTCCTGCTTTTCACCTACATTTACATTCGAGTCAATTGTTTTGAAATTCTTTGGTGCCTTGTAAACACTGAGTTTCTTACAAGTCATGAACTTTTGTTAACTGCATATAATTATGCTAGAATTTTAGATTAACAAATAACTAGTATTCTTCTTCTTCTTCTTCTTCTTCCGTCCTTAGCCAAAGACCGACCAAGCAGTCAGAGGCCATCACGCCTTGTGGCGTCTTAAGGGCAACAGCAGATTGATTTTCTCTGTTGTAGTTTCCCATCACGCCTAGTGGCGTCTTTAGGGCAACAACAAATAGATCCATCTGCCGTTGTTTCCGTAATCGGTGTGACAAGCCAACGGGTGATCAGCCCATTGGGCAAATAACTAGTATAGATCACCATAAATTCTGAAAAAAAATCACTTAAAACTGTCCAAAATCAACTCTTTATGGGTGCAGCATATTGCAATATAGATCTTTCTTCTCTAAGCATTAACAGTATAACATACATCCTTAAAAGCCACAATATTATTAAAGCTTCCAAACAATGTTACAAATAGTGTTCATACCTTAACATCTGTTTCCTGCTTTATTTCTGTAAACAGACTTGTGACATTAGCTTCCACATTTCTTCCAGCCTGAAAGCAATGTTGTTTTCAAATCTCATTTATATGATAATGAATTGTAGGAATAATTTTGACCAAATAAGTCAATTTTTAAAAAGATCACAGTGGATCACTGGTGCTGATATGGATGATTGTATAAATATAAATAGTTGGTCAGTGACATACTGTGCCAAAGATCATACTAAATACACTTTTGACTCAAATAATTTGAAGATCAATTTTTTTTTGTTTAACCCTGATTATTTCTTATACAGGTGTGTAACCCATAATCCGAACATCCGCAAACCAAGATAGACTGAAAACTGAAAAGTTTTTTGGCAGACTTTTGGGCATATTGCAATATAAATGTTTGAGCATTAACAGTATAACATACATCCTTAAAAACCACAATATTTTTAAAGCTTCCAAACAATGTTACAAAGAGTGTACATACGTTAACATCTGTTTCCTGCTTTATTTCTGCAAACAGACTTGTGACATTAGCTTCCACATTTCTTCCAGCCTGAAAGCAATGTTGTTTTCAAATCTCATTTATATGATAATGAATTTCTGGAATAATTTTGACCAAACAAGCCCATTTTTAAAAAGATCACAGTGGATCACTGGTGCTGATATGGATGATTGTATAATTATAAATAGTTGGTCAGTGAAATACTGTGCCAAAGATCATACTAAATACACTTTTGACTCAAATAATTTGAAGATCAATGTTTTTTTTATTTTTTAACCCTGATTATTTCTTATACAGGTGTGTAACCCATAATCCGAACATCCGCAAACCAAGATAGAACGAAAACTGAAACGTTATTTGGCTGACTTTTGGGCTTTTAAGTTTCCCTCCCAAAAAAAAAAACCAAAAACAAAATTATTATTTTAAACTGGTATGCAGGGAACCAAACACACACACACAATGTTCAGTTTATTACATTTTGTCCTCTTGAAGCGTAAGTGCAGTATAAGCTGATGCATGTGCTATAATGTGATATAATTTTCAAATACAACTATTTAGTTGTGTCTAGGCACCACTTTCTGCCATGTGTGAATATTTCTGAGCTTATTTTGTCATTTTGAGTGTGGATATTTGTGAGCTAATTTCATGACCTAAACTTCGTGAGTTTAATTTCATAGTAAAAATGTCAAAAAGAGCTGCAGATACTCCTGTGGGTAACAGTAGGAATAAGAAAAGAAAGCATTAGTCATTATCAATAGTGCAGAAAGTAGAGTTATTGCAGAAGCTTTATCATGGTGTCCCTAAGCATTGTCTTGCTGAAGAATATGCAGCAGGAACTACCACAGCATGTGACACAAGGAAACGCTGACAAGCTGCTGAAGTTTTACGCAGACGGTGATGACCAAATACTAATATCAGATCAGAAAACTTTGCACAGAGGGAAAAATGGAGAAGTTTTGGCAGTTTATGGAATTAAAGAAAAACTGCTTAGACAGAAACCATTGTTAATGAGACAGATGACACTGGGCAAAATCTACTGTAAGGTCATCTTTCTTACTGCACATTCATGAGCTGAAAATCCTGTTCTGGTCCATCAACAGATGTCTGACACCAAACTGATGATGGGGATTAGAACATTGAATGTACATGTGCAGGTATTTAACAAAGTTTATGTTTGAAGTTTAAAAAAAAATATTTTTCTGATCAATAAATTAGATTACATAATTTAAGTGGGGCGATTTTTGGGTTACTTAGGGTGATATGTTGGGCAACTTTGGGAAACTTCTGGTGATATTTTGGGCATATTCCAAAAAACAAAACATGGATCTCCCTTAGGATTTTGCATTCTGGGTGTTGAGAACTATTTTGGGGTGTGAAGAAGCTTGGATATTTTGTTTATTTTGATATCAAAGTTTTTGCACCTCAAAACATCCTCTCAACTATGAATACATGTTCACAAACCATTGTTATTGATGATTGTTGATGTTTTAACACAGATGAGAAGGGCTCATAGTAGTGTTCATAAATAGTCATGACATGACGGCTCATGAATCCGTGGGTTAAACTGTTCACAACCATAGTGTATTTATTTTGACGACGTTGGTAGAACAATGGGACAGTCAATGTAATTTTCTGCTTTTGAGCAAGCTAGAGGCATTCTGCCCTCTGGAGGTGTGTGTGTGGCCCATGCCATTCTATTCATGTATGTGGAATAATTATTGATTATGTATATCTCAACGTGAGAATTCTATTGGAGTTTGATAAATACATGTAAGCTCAAGGTAGGAGCTGTGTAATTCAACCAGAGATGGCTGATTGCAGAATGTTTGTTCTTAAGAGATCAGTTAAATATAAATGAAGTACATTATCTTCATTGAAACTTCTTCTTCTTCTTTGATCCATAACCGCCAACCGTCAAAGCAGTCAGTGGCCATCACGCCTGGTGGCGTCTTGTAGGGCAGCAACAAATTGATTCCACTTTGCTCGGTCGGCGGCCATCCTTCGTACAGTGCCCCAACTCTGGTTCATTCTTTGCATCTCAGCTTCCACAGTTCTCCACCAAGTTGTTTTTGGTTGGCCTCTCTTTCGCTTTCCCTCTGGAGTCCATACCATAGCTGTTCTTGTGATGGTATCAGGGTCCATTCTGAGGGGTGGCCAACCCAACTCCAGCGTCTGCCAGCTATGATGGTGTGCATGTCCTCCTGGTTACTCTGAATAAGTAGTTCTTGGTTGCTGATGGTGTTTGGCCAAAAGATTCGGAGAATTTTCCTTAGGCAGATTGTATGGAAGGAGGACAGTTTCGACATTTCCTTCTCTGTTACTCTCCAACATTCCGTACCATAGAGAAGCACAGAAAGTACACAGCGCTCATACAGTCTTAATTTGGTGTTTGTGCTGTACTGGAAAGATTTCCAAATGTTGTTGAGAATAGCAACGGCTGCTCTCACCTTATTCATTCTGTTGTTAATGTCCTTGCTTATTTGCCATCAAGTTTTACCTTGCTTCCTACGTAAGTAAATGTGTCTGTCTGTTCTAACTTCTGGTTCCTTACTGTTATTGGCTAAGGATTGCCCACATTTAGTGTCATGACCTCTGTCTTCTTCAGATTGATGTTCAGGCCAACCTGCTGGCAACACTTATTCAATCTATCAGTTTTTTTCTTGGATGTGTTGGAGTGAATGCACAAGTAGAGCAATGTCATATGCATATTCCAGGTCTTCCAGTGTAGAAAACATTGTCCATCTAATTCCTATTGGACTGCTTTCTGTTGTCTGGTGCATCACCCTATCTATGGCTGTCAAAAATAATGTTGTTGATAAGGGGCATCCCTATCGTACTCCTGTCTTCACTTCAAAAGCTACATTACTCAATCCAACACTGCACGTAAAGTTAGAATAGAGGCTTTTTATGATGGAAACAATGTAGCTGGGAATTCCATAAGCCCTCAGAATTTTCCATAGTCCATCCCAGTGTATGTTGTCGAAAGCCTTTTCAAAATCAACAAAGTTAATGTACAGCTGTCTCTGCCATTCTGAGCACTGCTCTATAATATTCCTGAGGGTAAATATATGATCTGCACATCTTCTGTTCTTTCTAAAGCCTGCTTGTTCTTTCCTCAGTTTATGGTCAACTGCTTTTGAAAATCTCTGGATGATTATCCTGCCTGGTATTTTGCTGGGAACTGAGAGGAGAGTAATTCCTCTCCAGTTGTTGCAGTCTGCATGGTCACCCTTCTTGGGCAATTTGACAATTATTCCTTTGCCCCACTCTGTTGGTGTTGTCTCAGTGTCCCAGACTTGTGCAAATAGTGGTTCTAATAGTTCTGCTGCAAGTTCGGGGTCTGCCTTGAATAACTCAGCATTTAAATTGTCGTGACCAGGCGCTTTTCCATTTTTGACCCTTTGATAGCTGTGATGATTTCTTCTTTTTGGGGAATGTCTGTATTGACGTCTAAGTCACTTTCAGCCTCAGGAACATTCAGCTGAGTCTCTGGTGGTTCCTTATTCAGTGTTTCTCTGAAGTGCTCTGCCCATCTTGTTTCCTGCCCCTGTGTTGTGGTGATGATTTCTTTGCTTGGGGGGATGAGATTTCTTTGCTTGTCTCTTACTAATGTTATGTTGTTTGCACCTCATTTTCTACTGATAGTTTTAGTTATTTTATAAACTGTGCTTTGTTCATTTCTCAGTGCTGCCTCTTCTGCCTATCTTGCAAGGTCATCCAGAAATGTCCTTTTTTTTAGCACATGTTTGAAGTTTTACTTCCTTGTCCAGCTGACTGTACTGTTCACTATTTATTGCCTTTAACCTGGGAGACTTAGCTTCTGTTTTCTTTCTTTTCATTTCCTTTCTCTTCGCTATGGTGTTTAGCGTTTCTGGTGTTATCCAGTCTTGGCTCTTTCTTTCCTGGAATCCCAAGCATGACTTGCTGCTTTCCTTGTATATTGTTGAGATAGTGTTGAATTTCTGGTCAACATCATCGGTCTCTGTTCTTTCCTGCCTTTTGGTAATCTGATATTGTCTCTTTACGTCGACCACGAACGCTTTTCTGGTGATGGGGTCCTTAAGTTTCGTGATGTGTTGCGCTAAACTTGTCGCAACTTATTCTGACTATATATTCTGACTACGTTATTCTGACCATGCATTCTGACTATATATTTAATTTTGTAATGCATGGGAAATAACTCATGTAATTGTAGTCACTTTTTTATTTCTACTAGTTGTCTAATCGTGTGACGATAGTTGCCGATAGTTTGTGTGAACGATTTTGAGTCATGTCCATATACGGAGCGCTATGGTCATCAGTTCTTAGAAACAGTTGGCAATCGCAATGTTTCAAGAGTCATTTCCTTTTAAGGTTCGAATCTTTATTTGAACATCTTAGAACATTCTTCGTTCCGTAAGTTAGCTGAGCTGTATTCGATTCGCGTGTTCTGCGCATGTCCTAGGTTGTGTCATTGTTTGAATGATTTCCGCCCAGTTCACTCTTGGCAGATTTTGCTTGTGAGCAGGACGAAGTTTTTTGTGCTGGCGTCCTTGCTGATATTATTCAGGAAAGAGTCCTCATCGTTGTTGTTCCTTTTGAGATGATATATCTCTATGTTATTCCAAGTGCCTGGAGGCCTATGTGATTTATGTGATTTAATTCCTGATGAACAGGTAATTAAGTTCTGCTGAGTAACGTTATCGCCATCTTTTGATGTTGACATTTTTGCCTAGCCTGCCTTATTAAAGAGTCTATGATATGACAAGTTTGCTCAGCTCACGATCCACTTATATTGTCTCGCATCGATTGATGCCTGTCCTAAGGACCATTTGCTTCCTGAACTTTATTGATGGATCTAGGTTTGATACCTTTGTTGTTTAAGGAACATAGAGGACGATAATGTGACGCTCAAAAGACATGCCTGTCTTGTTGAGGTCGAATATAGGAGACTAGATTTAATCTCCCATTTGATATCTACTAGCTCTTATGGAAAGAGGAAGTTTCCTACCTGACTACATGTACAGCTGATTACGATATCCTAAAAGGCATATGATTTACATTATTATTATGATGCTGTCTGCTGTTCCTGTTGAATTGACTACGTCGATGATACAATGACTGTTGTACTATACCTGTGATGTTTTTGCATAATGATGTTCATGAATCCTGTCATTGTGGCGTACACAATATATGTTACCAACAACATCACTTGCTGTTGAACGATTTATTGACTTTACACGTTATGATCTGATGTGACGTCCATGTATGATACTGTAGCTATCTGACTCTATCCTTACGTCACACACTTAAACCAGACCAAAGACACCATATTACTCTGCCTCATCATCCCTGGTGTCTGAGGGTGATACACCACTCTGCAAGTGCCAGTATTATCATACCTTTGGCAAGACGATGAAATATAACACCCTCAACATTGTGTGGCAAATGTAAAATCATCCACGGAACATTTATACGCAACACATTTGACTACTAGGTGATGATCACTTCCCACATCTTTGCCTCTTCTTACTTTCACGTCTTGTAATGCATGTCTCCATCTGCCATTGATCATTATGTGATCTATCTGGTTTATGTCTCGTCCGATTGGTGATTCCCATATTAACTTGTGCACTTCAGTTCTTTGCGTTGAAAAAGTGTTCTTCCAATGGACCAGTTGTTGTTATTATGCCTACTGCAGAAGCTTATTAATTTGTTCCCATTCTCATACTTTTACTGTTCCACTGCCGCATTTCCCCATTACTCTTTCATTATAATTATTGTGTTGTGTTCCAAACTTTTGA
This sequence comes from Oreohelix idahoensis, assembly GCA_024509875.1. Classification (NCBI taxonomy): domain Eukaryota; kingdom Metazoa; phylum Mollusca; class Gastropoda; order Stylommatophora; family Oreohelicidae; genus Oreohelix; species Oreohelix idahoensis. Next base: position 196,718 of record JAMPIV010011221.1, read on the forward strand.
ATTTAGGTCTCCATTACTATAAAAGATCGTACCTGGGTGTAGTTTTCCATTTCCATTTGTACCTGTTGATAGAACTCGTCCTTGATCTCTTCATCGCTGTCATTTGTTGGTGCATAACTTTGTATATTTGTGGTGTTTGTGAATCTCCATCTCAGTCTTGCTCTTATCAGTCTGTTGTTAATGGGTTTCCATTCCAGTAAAGACTTTTCCATTCCTTTCTTCAGGATAATGGCTACACCTTCGTTGTGCTGACCAACCTCTCTACTCCAGAATTAAAGTACTGTTTACCCCCCCTTGGTAGCTGTTTTATTCTCCCCCGTCTCTGTCCATCTGCCCTCGCTTATTCCAAGGATAGGTAATTTATAATTCCTCATCTCTGCTGTGATTTGTCTCAGCTTTCCTGCCTCATTCATAGTTTCTGACGTCCCAAAAAACCAAATTCTGGTTTCGTGTTTTGTGGTCAGGGCATCCGTTTTCATGCCAATGGCTTCCTTTCGGCTTTCACCACTGTCAGTCATACGAGCCTGAGACTCCGGATGTCCATCCCGCATCAAATTTTTTTTTTTCATTTGTTGCTGTTTCCGTAACGTGCAGATTTTTTACATAGACAGGGTGTCGGCCCTGTGTTAAAACCCCCAACCTGGAGGACCAGGGATACCAGCTTTTGTCTGACCCCTACCCATGCAGACCAGTCCAGCTTAGTTGAAACCTACCAGGAGTAAATCTCCCACTGGCATAGCTCTGGGGATTGTCAGGGTACACAAGCTGCCATACCGCTACAAGGTATTGATGGCATTGAAACCATGGGTTTTTATTGTATGGGGACATACCTATTAATGACGAGAGTGTATTTACCCGTGAACAGAGGCTCAGGTAGCCAAGCCGTTATTTACAAGTAGACGATGACAGTCTTAAATGTGCTATCCATACAAAATTCTTTATATATTTTCCTAGACATCACCAGTAGGATTTCTGAAGTGCCAAACGTTTGTATTGGCTAACATTGACATATATCTTGTAAACTGTTTTGGACTGTGTCGTATGATGAAAGTATCATGTATTTATGTAAATAAATTGTAAAAGTTGTCTATGCCAGGCATCTGAGAATATTTTTTATCTAAGTGTGGTGCCCCAGATGTGTTGTGCAGTTTGTAATATCATGGGCATTGTCCTAGGTTTCACAGAACACCGTCTATCACACCATCAAGTGAAAGAGAAGTTATCACCAAACAACAAGAAACACTACAGACCACTCACTAACACAACATAGGAAGATTCACATCACCTTCTCAACATTAAAGTTTAGTAAAGAACCCTGCGACATTAGTGGAGATACTCTATCCCACTTAATCATTGTCCACAACACTGGGTTACCAACCTGTATTGTTAAATGTGTTACTCAGCCTTTTATATACTCTACATTTTAGTTTTGTAAAAATAATACCTTTTTTTTAATGAGTGAGGGTGGTAAACCATAAGTCAGAAGAGTTCAGGACCACCACTGGTGTAAGACAAGGTGATATCCTGTCATCTCACCTCATGGACCATGTCACCAAAACATGTAAGGAAAGGACCAACAAGTATTCAGCAGGGTACTGGAAGATGAGATGGGTCTGTATTTCAGAGCTAGCATTAGCCGACAATGTTACCCCTGATTGCTAAATCAGAGGCACATCTCCAATCCAACCTGCAAGTCTGGATGGAAGAGCTGGAGAGAGATAGATGGTCATCAGCAGCTCCAAAACAAAAACCATGGTGACATCACAAGAGGAAAGAAGGCATCAGATTAAGCTAGGAGAACAGATCCTGGAGCAGGTCAACCAGTTTTATTACCTCAAAGCTGTTATAGACTGGAAAGGAGGCATCAAAGAGTAAGCTACCTGAAGAGCAGCAGCTGGGAGATTTTTTCAGGCCATAAACCAAGGATTTTTCAGCAAAAGTTAGCAAGTAAGAAAAAAGATGGCTGTATAATGCCCCACCTATATTTCAGTACTGACATATGGATGTGAGTCATGGGCAATTACTACAACCCACAAAAAAGCCAGATTCCATTCTTAGAAATGAGGTATCTGAGGGAGATGGTAAAGTGACAAGAAGAGATATGGTCTGCAACCAGAGGATATGGCAAGGCTTCAAAACCCAGCCACTGCAGACTCAAGTAGAACAGTCCCAACTGCAGAATGGAAGATCGGATACCATGACAAGTATGGGAAACTAATAGCCAGGGACAACTGAGTCCACAGGAAGGACAACATTAAACAATCTCAGAATGACTGAGGACTGGTTTGGAACCAGGCCAGAAAGAAGACAGCTGATAGGATAGTATGGCGCTCCTTCCTCCAAACCTCTATGCCTCACAACAGAAGAGGGACGACAAAGTATGTAAAGTAATGAGTGAGTCACAAAAATTGGTTGTTGCTCTTCACACTATTAGTTAATATAAAATGTACCTATGGTGAGACAAAGGTCAAGGACCCTTTTTATAGAGATTTGCTTTTTTTTTTTTCAAATAAACAATTTGTCACTTTCCATTTCTGCCCTTTTCCCCACCCTCATTTCCAATATTTCTGTGACCCACAGTTCCTATTTCTTCCTTGGGTCCACATCTGTTTAATACCTTTCACACTAGCAGTTAACAAACCCTAACCTTAAAATAACTTCTCAAATTAAAAAAAGAAAATGAGAACAAAAATGACAGAACACACTTGACTCACTCTCACTGACCAGAGATATGAGTAAATCACAGTTAGACAAGATTTTAACTCTTAGACAGGAGCTATGCTAACAGTGTTGGTTTCGTTTATACACCTGAACTGCAGCAATGATGACAGAACAGAATTAAGTTATTAATAATAATTTAGACTTTCTTCCTTTTAATCTAGTTCAGGAGTTTGCAACTGGTCAATCATAATTTATCAGTAGATCACATGTGATGACTCCGTAGTTCTTTAGGTGATGAAAGAAATAAAAATAACAGAAAGAAAAACAAAAAAAGGAATGACAATTCCAGACCAACCCTATGATCTCTTAATCTCTCAAGCATGATCCGGTTAAAGATTTTCCATGACACTGATAGTAACATTCATCATGATGCAGTTAAAGATTTTCCCTGACACTGATAGTAACATTCATCATGATCCAGTTAAAGATTTTCCCTGACACTGATAGTTTCATTCATCATGATCCAGTTACAGATTTTCCCTGACACTGATAGTAACATTCATCATGATCCAGTTAAAGATTTTCCCTGACACTGATAGTAACATTCATCATGATCCAGTTAAAGATTTTCTCTGACACTGATAGTAACATTCATCATGATCCACTTAAAGATTTTCTCTGACACTGATAGTAACATTCATCATGATCCAGTTAAAGATTTTCCCTGACACTGATAGTAACATTCATCACGATCCAGTTAAAGATTTTCTCTGACACTGATAGTAATGTTCATCATGATCCAGTTAAAGATTTTCCCTGACATTGATAGTAACAATCATCATGATCTGGTTAAAGATTTTCCCTGACACTGATAGTAACATTCATCATGATCCAGTTAAAGATTTTCCCTGACACTGATAGTAACATTCATCATGATCCAGTTAAAGATTTTCCCTGACACTGATAGTAACATTCATCATGATCCAGTTAAAGATTTTCCTTGACACTGATAATAACATTCATCATGATCCAGTTTAAGATTTTCCCTGACACTGATAGTAACATTCATCATGATCCAGTTAAAGATTTTCCCTGACACTGATAGTAACATTCATCATGATCCAGTTAAAGATTTTCCCTGACACTGATAGTAACATTCATCATGATCCAGTTAAAGATTTTCTCTCACAGTGATAGTAACATTCATCATGATCCAGTTAAAGATTTTCCCTGACACTGATAGTAACATTCATGATGATCCAGTTAAAGATTTTCTCTGACATTGATAGTAACATTCATCGTGATCCAGTTAAAGATTTTCTCTGACACTGATAGTAACATTCATCATGATCCAGTTAAAGATTTTCCCTGACATTGATAGTAACATTCATCATGATCCAGTTAAAGATTTTCCCTGACACTGATAGTAACATTCATCATGATCCAGTTAAAGATTTTCTCTGACACTGATAGTAACATTCATCATGATCCAGTTAAAGATTTTCTCTGACACTGATAGTAACATTCATCATGATCCAGTTAAAGATTTTCTCTGACACTGATAAACAAATGTATGTTGTCTTCCTTTTATTGTGCCTTCAGCTGAAGTTGTACTATGTCTTACTCATTTCTGTCTCTTACACTGGGGACTCCGGGAACAAGGACTGACTGGTATTGCTATCAACAGTTTTTCTCAGTGTGTGCTCTATCCATCTACAGTGTCTTCTTCTCATCTCTTGTGCCACTGGTACTTGTTTAGTTCTTGTCATCAGTTCCGCAAGGTGATCTGGTCATACCACTTCAATCATTTTATTATACGCAAGCACCCATTTCACCTGTGTGTTACCGGGGCCCAAAAGGGGAGCAAAGAATAGTAACACTGTTCCCTGCCATGCATGTTGTAGAAAGCGACTAAGGAGGGTTGGGCATGGGGCCAGTTACCCCATCCTGTAAAAAAAAATTTTAACCACAAAAAACTTCAACAAACATGGACAAGTCAATTAAGGAAAATAAAACACAGACATTCAAGACAGGGGAAGGTCCTCTCGCAGGGAAGCGTATGATGCAACACAGAGAAAGCTGAAAGGTGTCTGAGTTACTGACTAACCTTCTTTCTTCTAGGAGAACTTCCAGATTTGGCACCTGGAATGTTCGGACATTAAACGAACAAGGAAAAGTGGCACAAGTAGCAGCAAAAATGAGGGAATATAAAATTGAGGTTCTGGGAATGTGTGAAACAAAGTGGAAGGGGGTAGACAGGAAGAAACTCATCACAGGTGAATTGGTGCTGCCCTCAGGACATGAAGACAAAAGTTCACACCACAGTGAAGGGGTAGCTCTTATGTTATCTAAAAAAGCACAGAAAGCACTCATTAAATGGGAAGCTGTTGGACACAGAATATTAACAGCTACTTTTAAAACAGCTAAAAAGAAAATACATGTAAATGTCATCCAATGTTATTCACCAACTAATGACAAAGAAGAGTTTGTGAAAAAAGCATTTTATATTAGTTTACAGGAAATTATGGATAAAGTAAAAAGAAGAGACATCACAATTTTGATGGGTGACATGAATGCAAAGATAGGTACAGTCAACACCGGCTTTGAAGAAGTCATGGGAAAACATGGGCTAGGAATAATGAATGAAAATAGGGAACTATTCTCAAACTTCTGTGCTTCAAATCAACTGGCTATAGGAGGAAGCATGTTTCCACATAAGAGAATACACAAGGCAACATGGATATCACCAGACCATAGAACAGAAAATCAGATTGATAATATATGCATAAACAAGAAGTTTAGATCTTCATTGCAGGATGTAAAGGTATATAGAGGAGCAGATGTGGCATCAGAACACCACCTTCTGATAGCCAAAGTAAAAATGAAACTCAAGAGATGTGAAACAATGCAAAATTATAAACAACAATTTAATGTAGAGCATCTGAGAAATCAAGAAACAAGAGACAAATTTGTGGTCACAGCATCCAACAAATTCCAAGTGCTCCAACAGCTGGAAGATGTAGAGAGTACAGAAGAGTATTGGCAGCAGGTCAAAACTGTATGGAATGAGACATGTGAAGAAATACTGGGGAAAAGGGAATGACAACAAAAAGCATGGATAACAACAGAAACCATAAATAAGATAAAAGACAGAAAAAACAAGAAAGCAGATTTAAACACAAGCAAAACCAGAAGTTCCAAAGCCAAGGCTCAAGAAGTGTACACAGAAGCAAACAAAGAAGTAAAAAAAGTATCAAAAGAGACAAGAGGAAGTATATTGAGGAGTTGGCAAGAGAGGCAGAAGATGCTGCAGCCAAAGGAAATATGAGAGAACTGTATAACAGCACAAAGAAAGCTAATAGGGAAATACAAGCAAACGAGTTGCCTCATAAAAGACAAGAATGGGAAACTGCTCAGCATTATACAAGAGCAAATGAAGAGGTGGACATAATATTTTGAGGACCTTCTCAATAAACCAGCTCCACAAAACCCCCCGGACATCCAGCCAGCAGAAGAAGAGCTACAAATTAACGGTGAAAGACCAACGAAGGAAGAAATAAAGAAAGCCATAAAGCTTATAAGAGATGGAAAAGCATCTGGACCTGATGGCATTCCAGCAGAGGCCATCAAAGCAGATATCGACACGGCTACAGAGATGTTATATAAATTACTTGGTAAAGTCTGGGAAAAGGAAGAGATACCAGCAGAATGGAAGGAAGGATATCTGGTTAAGTTGCCTAAGAAGGGAAATTTACAAGAGTGCACAAATTATAGAGGAATAATGTTACTATCAGTGCCAGGAAAAGTATTAAACAGGATTACCCTTGAGAGATTAAAAGAGTCCATAGACAAGAAACTGAGAGATGAACAAGCAGGTTTGTGACCCAAAAAAAACATGTACAGACCAGATAGCCACTTTGAGAATAATAGTTGAACAGAGTCTGGAATGGAATTTACCACTATACATTGGATCTGTAGACTACGAAAAGGCATTTGACAGTGTACACAGAGAATCACTTCGGAAATTGATGAGGCATTATGGACTTCCCCTGAAGATCATTAATATAATAAAGAAAATATATGAAGACATGACATGCAAAGTTCTTCACGAAGGACAGCTTACAGAACCATTTGCGATAAGAAGAGGAGTGTGACAGGGATGCCTCTTGTCTCCATTTCTTTTCTTACTAGCAATAGACCGGGTTATGTGATCATTGACAACACACAACAGAAATGTAATCCAGTGTACTCTGACTAAGCATTTGGATGATCTGGATTTTGCTGATGACTTGGCTCTTCTGTCCCATAACCGTAATCAGATGCAGGACAAATTGAAAACACTCGATGAGAGGTCACAGCAATTGGGTCTGAAAATACACAGGAAAAAGACAAAAATAATGAGAATAAATGCAGGTAAATGATAACAGTGTTGAACTTGAAGAAATACCAATAAAAGATGTAGAATCGTACACATATCTTGGCAGTAATATAGACAAAGTTGGAGAGACTGACAGTGATATCAAAATAAGAATACAAAAGGCAAGAGGAGCTTTCATTGCATTGGGAAATATATGGAGATCAAGAGAAATTGGATCCAACATGAAAATAAGAATCTTCAACTCAAATGTGAAGTCAGTCCTATTGTATGGCTCTGAGACATGGAGAACAACAAAGACAACAACCAAAAAGCTACAGACTTTCATAAATGGGTGCTTGTGCAGAATAGAGGGATTAAAATGGTATGACAAGGTTACCAACGTGGAACTTAGGACAAGAACTAGACAAGTGCCAGTGGAACAAGAGATGAGAAGAAGATGATGGCAATGGATTGGACACACACTGAGGAAACCTGTTGATAGCATTACAAGGCAGTCTTTGTTCTGGAACCCCCAGGGCAAGAGAGACAGAGGTAGACCAAGAAGCACATGGAGAAGAGAGCTGGAAACAGAAGTGAAAATGATGAGAAGAACGTGGAAAGAACTTGAGATGATGGCACGTGACAGGAGGACTTGGCATGTGTTTGTTGAAGGCCTATGCTCCTTTGGGAGTGGAGGGTTCATGATGAATCATGCCATTTATTGATTTGACATTGAACTGAAGATTTTTATGAAGATTTTTATGTTTGTGCTCGGCTTAACTTTTTTGCTCTCCACATATTTCCCAATGCAATGAAAGATCCTCTAGCTTTTTGTATTCTTATTTTGAAATCACTGTCAGTCCATCCCACTTGGTTTACATTGCTGCCAAGGTTTATGCATGATCTTAAAGGGGCATTTCTTCAAGTGCAATATTCTTATCATTTGTTGCATTTATTATCATTATCTTTCTTTTCTCCCTGTGTATATTCAAACCTACTTGCTGTAAATTCAAACCAAGCACTTTGATTGTCTTGTATCTGATTATGGCTATGGGACTGGAGAGCCAGGCCATCTGATAAATCTACATTATCAAGTTGTTTAGTCACTAGATACCATTTCTGTTGACGAAAGTTGTTGGTTGAGGTCAATGTTTTCATAATTCAATCTATAGCCAATAGTAAGAGAAATGGTGACAGGAAGCATCCTTGTCACACTTCATCTCTTATTCCAAGTAGTTCTGTACAACTTTCTCCATGAAGAGCTCTGCACATCATGTATTCATGTTTTGTTTATTAAGTTAATGATCTTCAGGGGGACTCTATAATGTCTCACCAATTTCTGAAGTGATTGTTTGTCTGCACTGACAAGTGCATCTTCATAGTCCACAAAAACCTATGTAAAGAGACAAGTTTCATTTCAGACTTTGTTCCACTATTATACTCAATGTGGCAGTCTAGTTTGCACAGGATCTGTTTTGCTTAAAACCTGTGTGTTTTTCTCTCAGCTGTCTATATATGGACTCTTTTAATCTCTCAAAGATGATCCTGTTAAATATTTTTAATGGCACTGATAGTAATATTGTTTCTATGTAATTTGTGTGCTCTTGTAAATCTCCCTTCTTAAGCAACTTGACCGGATAACCTTCCTTCAATTCTGCTGACATATAAACATAATTCCTCAGTAATTTGTGAACTCTTTTAAATCTCATATAAGGTTACTTGATCAGATGTCTTTCTTTACGTTTTTTTCTTGATGCCATTGTCTATTCTAATGGGTCTGTGATCCATTATGAGAAATTTCGTTGGGGCTTCTCTGCTAGGGTACAGGGCAAAATCATCACAGAACATAGTGGGGCTTACAAGATAACAACTTCCAGCATGAGAATGGAGGGCAAGTCTGTTACTGCAGCCTTAAGATGGATAACTGAAACTTCATTAAAAAAGGATATCATTGTGTCCGACTCTCAGTCCATGCTTCAGAAGGTTCAAAGTGGTTGGTTGCATCATGAATGGAAAACATTCATAGAAGCTTTCAGTCTACAAGAGCTGGAGTGGATATACTGTCCTGGTCATGCTGCGGTATGTGGTAATGAAAGAGCTGACAGACTAGCATCAAGAGCAAACATGGTGGGGACATTAGATATGGATAAGGGAGATATACTGAGAACAATTAATGATTCTCCATTAGCAACTCCATTAGCCACAATTATTGATTGCTTGTTAGAGAATGACTGCAATAGATGAATCATCAAGGTTAAGACTGTTGGCATTTGGCATCAAACGTAAAGCTAGTAGAGATGAACGTATGAGAAAATGTATCTGTCGTATTTACAGCTAGCAAGCTACAGGAACAGTTAGCATTCACACTCTTCAACATATACTGATGGAGACTGAGCACCTATGGGTTTGCCCAGAGTGCAATGATGTCAATTCTTTATAACAATAACAATGTTTTGTGGGAATTTCTTCTCCCTCAAAGATGGTCAGGTATTACTTGTAGCTCTAGATGCTCCATAACAGATGAGGTAGTTTCCGAACCTGCTAAATTCTATTATTTGACCACTAAAATTTAAAAACCAGTAACTTAAACACTGCTTTTCTCCTACAATTACAGTTGGGACATTTGTTTTAATATTCTTTGGTGCCTGATTAAAAAAAAAAAAAAAACTTAGTTTCTTACAAGTCAAAAATGTTATTGTTAAGTAAACACATATAATTAGGCCTAACTAAGACTTCAGTGAACAAATTTCCAGTATAGATCAATATAAATTATGAAAATGCTCATGTAAAATTGTTTAAAATCATTTTTTTTCATGTCCAGCATATTGCAAAAATATTCTTTTTTTCTCTCAGGAATTTTACATTATACCACGACATCCTTGAAAGCTTTTAAATGTCAGTATTTTCATTCATCTTTTTTTTGTGCTCCTAACAGAGCATACAGACACTATCACAGCTGGACCACTTGTTAGATGCCTGCACCAAGCATTCACCTACACTTGCAGCAGTGGAGTCATTGACAATTTGTTTAACATAATGAGGTAGCTAGCCCCACCTACAACCCCACAAGTCACATTGTACGACACGCTCAAGAGTGGAGTCTGTGACAATTTGTTTAACATAATGAGGTAGCTAGCCCCACCCACAACCCCACAAGTCACTTTGTACGACATGCTCAAGAGTGGAGTCTGTGACAATTTGTTTAACATAATGAGGTAGCTAGCCCCACCCACAACCCCACACAAGTCACTTTGTACGACGCCCGCTCAAGAGTGGTGTCTGTGACAATTTGTTTAACATAATGAGGTAGCCAGCACCACACACAAGTCACTTTGTATGACACGCTCAAGAGTGGTGTCTGTGACAATTTGTTTAACATAATGAGGTAGGCAGCCCCACCCACAACCTCACAAGTCACTTTGTATGACATGCTCAAGAGTGCAGTAGGCATATTCTTTCTTTGTCTCTTCATAGACCCAGGGGGAATTACATGGGACATAAATATTTGACAAACCTCATAGTCTGTTTGCTGCTTCTTCTGTAATGAGACGTGTGACACTAGTATCCATATTTCTTTCAACCTGAAGGCAATGAAATATAGCAGATGATGGGTATCATTTTAAGACTATGACGACATACTACATATATTTACACCAATATCTAAGCAGCATTACCTCACAGCAATAATCGCTGCCAAAAGGTGGGACCTAATGCAACTCCATTAGCCATAAACAAATATGCTTTTTTAAAATAAATACTTTATCATTGCCCATCTCCTTTCCTTTTTCACTTTCAATATTTATGTTACCCAAAGTTACTATCTTCCCCCCTATTTATGTTACCCACAGTTACTATCTTCCCCCCTATTTATGTTACCCACAGTTACTATCCTCCCCCCTATTTATGTTACCCACAGTTACTATCTTCCCCTATCCCAACATCTGTTTAACACATGTCACACCAGCCAGTGAACATTCCCTAATCCTCAAAGTTATCTCCAAACTAACAAATAAAGGAGATCACAGGCCATGATTTGGTAGATCTTTACATGATAGAAATAAAAATATAAAAAAACGATAGCAAACTAAGGACTTACTCTTTCTCAAAGGTATTTAAAAGTGTGATATCCCCAGGATTAAAGGTACTTATTCTGTGTTTCCATTGATAATCTATGAGAAGCCTTATCAAAATTCACTTTATTAATGAACTGCATAAGATAAGAATTGGATCCTTTATTTGAAGTGACGTTATCATTTGGTAAAATATAATTTAGTTTCAATTTTTCAATGCCTTGTTGAAAGAATTGCAGTAAGAGGGTTACGTTGCTTATATGCTGCACCTGTTCAACATTTTAAATACTCTGGAACCTGAAACAGATATGATTGTATCAAGGCAGATCTTTAGAGAGCTCAGTGTTTCTAAAGTAGATCCTCACATTACATAGGTTGCCTGCTGCTGATCTAGTCTATATTTTAAAACCATAAAGTGACTTCTGTTACTGTTTTAGCAATCAATCCAAGTGAAGTTAAACAGCATGTGTACATGCTTTGGCATTTTTATTATAGTTTTGTGATGAATCAGATGATTATGGTTTTCTTTAAATTACCACAGAAATGTGACAAGCCAAGTATCTACAAATTCTAAGTCTCCTGAGAAAATGAATGTGTCACATTTACTTAAAAACATAGTCGACAATTAAGAGAATTGAGCTGAGATGAGGAATGTTACATTTAGCTGATGAGTGGGTATTGCCTGGCCATTGGAAAACCAACAGAACTTTACCTAAAGCTACAGTTAATGACTTGTCACAGGTGAAAGAGAAAGCTAGAGATAAACTTTTAAAACCACAAACAATTGACAAAATATTTTGTGATATTATTATACTTGACTTGTTTTAAAATTATCAAAGCAATATTATGTGATTTTCGAATGTCACCACCGTGTTTCAATATGAAATATGTGCTTTTAAATTTTCTGGTATTTGCATCTAAGGTATAAACAAAGGACACGATGTTATACGTTATGATTTTAATTTGCTTTTGAAAAGTGGAAAAAGTGCAAAAATGCACTCAAATGATGAAACAGTTGTAAATAAAGGGTAACAATAATTACTTTCTCTTTTATTCTGACTGCAAATGTCCAGCTCTGAGAAAACTCCTGATAAGCTGAAGTTTTTTAGGTGGTCCCAGCAATTTCTACTTATCCAGACTGCGCTGTAGGTATGGCCATATATGAATTACCTTGATGTTCCAAGACGGGACCCAAAGACGCAGCAATAGATAATGCAGTCAGCGACTCATAGCTTGACTGCTTGCGTCAGGGTCAGCAAACCAGAGCTAACCAAGACCCTACTCCACCTCGAAATGGTGGTCCTGGAAACAGGCTGCATCACTGCAGTCTGGATGAGAGAGTAGGGATCAAAGAGGGAAGGCAAACCCGGTCCCAGAAAATGCCGTGCTGAAGTCGGATGTGCCGGCCGAAAGGTGCAGATATCGCAGCTCCGCTGTAAACAGACACAACGCAACCAATGTCCTTTTCAGGACGAACGAGGAAGAAGGAAGAAGAAGATGTTCCAAGACTAGGAAAGCAAGTTTCATTGACTGCAACAATTAACTGTCTTCATTAAGTTCATATTCTACTGTTAACATTGTCTGTGTGTTTCTTACTACATGCATTGTGTTTTTATAAATTCCAATTATGCAATGGAGAAACATTGCACATCTTGACTCCCTATCAATTTCCTATCAGTTTGATATATAATAAGTGCATGTTCACATGAACAATTTAGACAAAAACATGATATATTCTGCTGTTCAGACTTCCTTGGGAAAAAAAAAACACACACACACAAAATTGAGGCACAGTGTAAGTAATAATTTTGGAAGCAAAGAGTTAATGTAGGCTACATTTGTTGTGCAGTAAAACAAAATAGGAGGGTGTGAAGTCTGGGGCGTTTGGGATGAAACCTGGTTCACTATTTATTTGTTACTATCAATATGTATTACTAGAACCTTATTATACACATTCAATTTCCCACTACACCCTCAATAATCCTTACATATTAATTTTTGTTTTTGGTTGCATACTATTTTACTATATAGTGCAGTTCTCTGTCTATTCTCAACACCTCTTCTACTGATAAGGGTGAATTGCATGCCTGTACATAATCTAATATTGGTATGCTCAGGTGTTCATATTATTTTATTATAGACATTCTGCACATTAAAATTCTTCTATAGAAAATAAACCATTCTTAATTGTAGTCTGAGTAAGCGGCCTAATTACTTTAATGCTGGGAATTTTTAAGTTCCATGTAACTACACAGAAAAGGTTTGACATCAGCAAACTGAAGGACCCCCTTACCAGAAAAGCTTTTGCAGCAGACATAAAGAAGCGATATCAATTTGCCAAAAGTCAGGAAAAGACATTGACTGATGATCTAGACCAGAAATTCAACTCCATTTCAGCAATATATAAGGAAAGCAGCAAATCATGCTTGGGATTCCAGGACAGGAAGAAGCAAGACTAGATAACACCAGAAACCTGGATAACCTCAGAATGTCATTTCTTGTTTTAAAACTGTATCGTGTAGCCTATAATTTGTTAATATATTTTGTGTGTAATTTTTTTTTTTTTTTGGGGTCTGGCATACAGCTTTTTGTCTCCGGAGGTTGACAGGTATGTACCACTGACTTGTATATACTTATGTTATTAAGCATTTAGGGCATCCAATCGTACTTGTTCCTCCATGCATTTCCAACCTGTCAGGTATCTACTGGTATTAACGAACCTCTTCTGAGTTGTTAATTGATACCTAGCAAATGATGAAAAAGTAGGATGAGCCTTGTCTAACATAATTTTAGTCATATAATTTAGTCTTTCTTCAAAGTGAGGACTCCTAAGGCCACCTCCAGAGCAACCCTCAATGTTGATATGATAGCACCTGTAACTGTACATAATGCTTGGTGCTAAATTCTACCGTATTTTAACCGAAAGGAAGCACGATTTCCCGCACGCTGCCATATTGCGACTCCGCAAGATGTGTATGCATGTAGTGCGGTGTGTTTACACATAACATAAATTTCGTGAGTATGATTTATTACGGACTTAGAAACTTTAGGCCTATGCTTTGTGTATCATACTTTGGTAAAATCGCAACGACTGTCCTCAAATATTACGCAGTGAATAGGCATATGAGTATTTTAGGGTTAGGATTAACCCTAAACCTAAAACGGACATTTTCACTGCGGAGCGTTCCGCGACAGACCTTGCAATTTTACCCATAATTGTTACCTATAAGATTTTGTTCGTTTATTTTAGTTGAAATTTTTTAATTTTTATAGGCCTGGTGGGTATTTTACATTTATCGAAGTGATACGCCCACTTGTACGCGTGAATAACCTTAGAAGAAAATGGCGGACTGTGGGAAAATTATTCTTCTCATTTACCCGAATTTAATCTTGTGACTATGTGCTGCAGACTCATAGACTATGCTTCCATAATCTATTTTGCCTCGAATGAAAGATTTATAAAACATGATTCTCAATTACCTCTGGGGCTAATGCAAGTTGGTGAAATACACAACAGTCGGTTGTAACACAGAATCAGAATACTCTTCATTTAAAGAAATACACAATGTTCATATCCTTATTTTTAAATCTGTGTCGCCAGCAGTGTTGCCACCTTGAATTTTGAAAAGAAAATCTAGATTGTACCTTACAAAACAACTAGATACACCTAGATTTTTACTTTTGGGCTACGTCTGGAAGCCTTAGGCGTTTTAGTCTACTTTGGGCTACTGTGGGCGAAAACCGAAAGTTGATCTTGGTTAGGGTAACCAAATTATTTTTTTTTAAATTAAAAGAGCAACTTTTCTGATGTTTGAAGGGACAAAGCAGGACACAGTATACATAGGAGGACACGTTAATTTCACTAATTTAATACATATATGTACAGAATCATGATAAAATATACAGGAATACTTCAACGAAATTTTTATTGTATGTTTTAATAATTTAATTTTTTCCATCAAGCATTATTGTTTCATCATCACTAAATATTCAGTCTTTAACATTGTACTTTTCACTCCAACAACTAAATGTTCATGGAAGTCTGTACATGTAACATTCTTATAATTGTATTGAACTTGTCATTTTCCTTGTATACATTCAACAGTGAATTTGTTTCTGTCCTTTGTTCACTGACTTTCCATGAACTAAAAATAGCCTCTCAATATTAGCAGTATTTTTTGAAACAGTACAAACAAAATGAGCAATTGGCAGTAGTTCCGAATATAACTCTACATTTCTTGATTGTTCAAAGAATTTTATCCACATTTCATATGCCCAGTTGTTGAAACATAAGGATTATCATTCAGACTTGATTTGACATAACTGAAAAGACTGTCAATTGATCAAAGGGTTTTTGTTATCAATTTTCATGTTCTTACTCATTAAATATTTTATGGAGGCCATAACATGTTGGAACTTTTAAGAACGTCATCCAGCCAAAACAATAAAATTCCTCTAGAGAATTTCGCATGTAAGATCCGAGAAAACAAAAATCGATTTTTTTCTTCTTTTTTTTTCTTCTTAATTTTGTTTAAAAGCCGGACAAATGGAATTTGAAAAAAAAAAAAAAAAAAAGTCAGCAGGATGCTAAATTTTCATGTGAAAAGCCGACAAAATCCGGTCGTATTGTCACCCTAATCAAGATGGCGTTCTTAACTAATGAAGGAAAATGACAGCTCGGCATGACAAAAAAACAAACAAACAAAAAAACTCACATCTAGGCAGATTTGTCAGATGAAAACTGTGAAAAAAAGTCAGACACTTTCAAAAAAAAGCTAAACACTTTTGAAAAAAGAAAAACCCAAACTATTTAAAAAGATTATCCATACTCTCAAAAATAAATCGTCAGATCGAGGTCATCAGTGACGTCACCGCTGGAACCTTCGCCATTTAATTTGCCAGAAGCAGAGGTGTCTATTAACACCAAGGGCGGATCATATTTCTTGCACACACCCCCCCTCCATACACACACTTACAAGTGCACATTTAGCAGTAAGTACTATTATAATACGCTGGAGCTGGGTTGGTCATGTCCTCAGAAGAGACCCCGATGCCATCACAAGAACAGCTATGCTTTGGACCCCTGAAGGAAAGCGAAAGAGAGGCCGACCAAAAACAACTTGGCGGAGGACTGTGGAGGCTGAGATGCAAAGAATGAACCAGAGTTGGGGCACTGTACGAAGGATGTCCACCGACCGTGCAAAGTGGAATCAATTTGTTGTTGCCCTACAAGACGCCACTAGGCGTGATGGCCACTGACTGCTTTGACGGTCGGTGGTTAAGGATCGAAGAAGAAGAAAAAGACTATTATAATAGAGGCCTTTGACCCCCTCATCCTGGCTATCACCCAGGGCGTACCGCCCCCTCGCACACCCTTAGTACGCCACTAGTCAGAAGTATAGTGTTTTAACATTTTTGACGATGCAGTGAAGTCCTTACAACATTTATTCGAAAACAACAGCTAGGCTCTATTTTTTACAATACTCACTGGGATTATTACACACGTAAAGGCACATACATCTTTCTTAAATTGTGGTTCCTATCTAAAATAAACAAAAGTTTTTTTCTGTACTGCTCTTCTAATGTGATGAAATTGTTTTCTGCAATGAGTATAAAAGGTAACAATGAAAATAGGGCCTTATTCAAAATTATTACAATGCTCAGTTTTGACAGTCCTTGAAAAGTATCTCTAGCTAAGGGAAATATACGTCTAAGGTGCCTGAGAGATTGTTTTTGCACAGACGCACATCTTAGCGTGACATTTTCTAGTTCTTGATGGACCTCGAGGTCCATGGTCTGCTGTAGGAGCCTATTCCATTCTGTTAAGAACTTTAATACCAAAATCAACTTCATCATTCTTTTTCGTTCCCTGTGGAACATAGGCAGATACAATTGCTCTCCATCGATTTCTATTCTGGGCTGTCTTTTTCAGTCGTGCCCAAGTCATTCCAATTTCCTTAGCTTCCTCTTCAACAGTTCTTCTCCAAGTTCTCTTTGGCCTACTCCCTTATCTCTTTCCCTGTGGGTTCCAGTAAAGGGCAACTCTGGCTATGCTTTATTTTTCTCTTCTGAGTGTATGTCCTATCCATACCCACTTTGTTACCTTAATTTCTGTTTGTATTGGCTGTTGCCTGCATCTTTTCATTAGCTCTATATGTTTTATCTGCTGGCACATTCACATCAACACATCCAGGAAAAAACGGATAGACTTAATAAATTTAGCCAGCAGGTGGGCTTGAACATCAATTTAAAGAAGTCTGAGGTCATGACGCACAATGTGAGCAACCCTGAGCCCATATCAGTAAGGAATCAGCAACTGGTACAGACAGATACCTTCACATACCTAGGAAGCATAGTAACACCAGACGGTGGGGCAGGCAAAGACATCAACATCAGAATGAATAAGGCAAGAACAGCCTTCTTTAGCCTAAATAACATCTGGAAGTCCTCCCAATACAGCACAAGCACAAAATTAAGATTATACCAGAGTTGCGTGCTTTCCGTGCTTCTCTATGGTGCGGAATGCTGGAGAGTCACAGAGAAGGAAATGTCAAAATTGTCCTCTTTTCACACAACATGCCTAAGAAAATTTCACCGAATCTTTTGGCCGAATACCATCATCAACCAAGATCTGCTTACTCGTAGCAAGCAAGAGGACATGCACACCATCATAGCTGGCAGACGCTGGAGCTGGGTTGGTCATGTCCTCAGAAGAGACCCCGATGCCATCACAAGAACAGCTATGCTTTGGACCCCTGAAGGAAAGCGAAAGAGAGGCCGACCAAAAACAACTTGGCGGAGGACTGTGGAGGCTGAGATGCAAAGAATGAACCAGAGTTGGGGCACTGTACGAAGGATGGCGACCGACCGTGCAAAGTGGAATCAATTTGTTGTTGCCCTACAAGACGCCACTAGGCATGATGGCCACTGACTGCTTTGACGGTCAGTGGTTAAGGATCGAAGAAGAAGAAGAAGAATATGTTTTATAACGTATGGCAATCTTATACGGAGGATCCGTCGGTGACAACTATTTACAAATGTCTGCAGCTTGGAGGTGACACTCTTTGAGACATTTCATGTCTCTGAGTCATGCAGCAAGACTGACTTCACATTTGAGATTGTAGCGAAAGGTTTTCCTAGTGTGATGATAGTGGTAGAGAAGAAGTAGAATCTCTCTCCAGAAAGTATGAAGTTCCAGTGCCCGAGAAGTACACTGGTATCACAATTGAGTTACGGCTGTGAATACTCTGAGCTGGACAATAGATTTAGGCTTCAGAAGTATACGGTGCCACTTTCGCTATAGTAACCCTATGTGATAATATAATTAAATTAGAAAAAGTAACTCAAAATTTAACAGTTAAAAATTTAACAAATCAAATGAGTACAATTTCATAATTTATTATGTACATCTATATATTCTTGTAAAGATAAATGGGTGTTGGAAGATGGTAAAATGTATGATTATTTATAGTTACAAATTAAAATAAATAATAGTAAAAAATCTTAGATGAATCTTCCAATGAATTTAGAACAGTCTGTCACAGTATATTTTTGATATATATCTTGCTATCTAGTCTCTAGCTGTTATCATCATCGACAGTCGTTTTAGAAACTGCTCACATGATTTTTTAGATGGTTATACATAAACTCATCTGGTATTAGCTACGTCTGCTCGAGGTTCCTGGGACACACTTGAATCAATCGACTGTCCTTCAGCCCGCCCTGCAACTACGGGGGACTAAGGTGTTGAAGACTGGTTGACCTCTAGGCTTCAGTTAGCAGGATGAACGGTCCTCAAGTCTTTAGTTAAACTCGTTCAGGAATGATCATAAATCTCGATCATAAAATCTGGAACGAAAAGTAATAGGTGGCCATGGTGTTCCAACAATCTCACCATCCACGGCTGTTTATGAGGCGACCATGTCTTCAGTGTTTGTATATAAATGAATGATTCATGGTAGTATGTTACAGAGATAGCATGATAAGATACTGTCCACTGTGCAGAATTAACAAAATACATGAATAAATCACATGTTATGATACATGGGTATGATATAACCTTTGCCTTCCACTTAAGGATGCCAAGTCACTTATGTACTTGCTGGTATGTTGTAAGCTTCCAGGCAAAAACTAACCATGGTATATTTGACTAACCAATTAATGGTTACCAACGGGCTGATCACCCTTTTGCCAGTCACTTTGATTACGGAAACAACAGCAAATGGATTGATTTGCCGTTGCCCTAAAAACGCCAATAGGCGTGATGGGAAACACTGGCAAAGAAAACCTATCTGCTGTTGCCCAAAGACGCCACTAGGCGTAATGGCCACTGACTGCTTTGACGGTCGGTGGCTAAGGACGGAAGAAGAAGAAGAAGAATTAATGGTTATGCTTCCTGACAATGACGGTGGAGGTTATCCCTGGTTAGCGTCATTCCCTTTTTATTATGTCTGATACAATCAAATCGTAAATAAAATCTGAAATAAAATGATATTAGTCATACATATATCTTTAAAAAACTTACATACCCTCTTAGGGTTAATAAGCTCACGGTGAGGCTGTATTGGTTGACGTTAATCTGCCCTGCATGCAGCGTGAAAAAAGAAACTTTCTTGCAGAAGCTGTCTTCCAGTTTCTCACTCTGGCTTCTGGATTTGGTGTGTGTGATTTTCAACGCGCCGCTCTGTCCTTATATTTGGGCGTTTCTCTCGTACGAGAAAGCACCTTCTGAAGTTGTAAAGTCATATTTCATGACCACCAGGAATGTAACGATATCTTTTCTGTGTACTTGAAATAGTATGGATGTGTTGATGCGCCACTACAATGTTGAAGGCTGTACAATGTTCCTGCACGGTGTTACTGTAGGTTTCTGTGCGTGCGTAGTCAGTACGACCTGGGCCAAACAGCGGTGTTGTGCATGATTAGCTCACCAGGCGTTGGGGCGCTAACACGGTGTCATGTTGACATTCAAACATCATACATCTCTTGAATGTGGTACTGAAGTTTGTGTGGGTTGATAAGTGATGTGGGTGTGTAGAAAACACGAATGCGTATAGGCTCTTTACAGGTAAACAATGCACCCACTCACTCACATGCAGTAGTCAGTAATTGTTGCAACTGCTGGAATTTTTCAACCATTTATTTACGAAACACAGTGACATCAACAGTTACAGTCAAATGGACGAGGATCAAGGACATCATATAAACTGGAAATGACTGGCAAAACATCTGGCATTATAAAGCTTGAACCACTCATTTATCAGGACGTTATCGACAATGGTCTGTCCTTTAACACATAGTTCATACTGCAGCTCACAAACCATTGACTCAGCGCGTCAGGTACTTTAAACAACTCCGCCGTTCCAAAAGGCGAGTTCTAATTGCATAATAATAATGCTGCAATTCATCTGGCATAACACGCCAGATACATCTTCTTCTGCTCAAAGATATCGGCCGTAATGTCGGGCCTCTATAATAATGTAAACAACTGTGTATTCTTCATAGGCAAGCATAATCATCCATGCCAAAACATACCGCCAACATGCGGGTTTCATAATAATATATCTTCACTGGGCTTCTGTATAACAGTTAGACAAATAGTCATAGTTGGCTACATCGAGCACAAATAATGGACTCTGAATCTCAAAAGACCGTGAGCTCTACTCACAGGTTGCCACAAAATGTTCTGCAAACTAGGCATAATAATTAAGTTTCTTTTACCTTTGACAGAATCCAAGAAATACACAAATAACAACTGTCGTCATTCTTGACGAACAGAATAACTCTGGGGAGAATCACAGACATCACAGTCTCACAGAAGACTATCTTTCCCCAGATAATGCAGAGAAGTACTACGGACATACTAGTCCGGTCAGAACCCAGATCATCACTCCCTGACGGAAGTCTCTCCGTTCGCGCTCAAAAAACTTGCGCATGTCTAGACAGCACAGATCTGAGTAATGCTAACCCCGACTTAAGACAGGTCAACTACAATGAATAAAAAAAAGGGAAGATAACCCCAAATCAACCTGTCCCAGGGAGTTAATAAACAGTTCTCTAACTTAGATCATCAAAAATTATTAAATAGATTTACGTCTTATGATACCGTCAAAAACGACAGCAACAGAAGTCCCATAAGATTTTCGTTTAATCTCTTGGTTTGAGGCGTCCTGTGCTTTTTCTGTACGTGTTTTCTCTTCTTTTCACTACAAACTTATATCCTTCCTTGTTTCCTAGGTATCCTTTCATTTTCCCCATATGAGGCTTTCATTCTATCCAAATTTTATCGAAATTCGTTTAGGTATGTAGTTATAATAAATTTTTAATGATTATTAGCTAACTTTTAGCAGATGTGATGACGATGAAAAATGTTAATTTTTTTTTACAACTATTTATATTTGAATAATATCCTTTTGGATATCATTCATAGTCTATCTCCTCTTGTGAATTAATATAGTTTTAATAACTTTCAACCAGGCTTGCTCGTGTAGCTTTAAATTTTCTTTCCTGTTAATGCAAACTTTTAAAGTCGGCCATTTCTATATTCGCCATTTCCTCGTTCTTCAATACCGTCCGGCTAAACGTAATTCACATTTTCCGCCTCCTTCAAACTTCAAAGCAAGATCCGTCGCGTTCCCTGCGCTGAGTGTGTGTGTGTGTGCGTGCGTGCGTGTGTGTGTGTCGCGTTACACATTTTTCACAAACAATGCAAGTGGTACCAAATCTCGCTACAGAGATAAAGTTGCTTGTTAAATGTCTACTGTGTTCCAGCTTTCTCTCCCTCTGTTGTCTGTCTCATAACACAGTCTATGACCATGAGAAAATTTGTTGATGATAACAGACATCCCTGTCTGACTCCACTGTGCACTGTGAAGGGCTCTGATAGTTTTCCTTTGCGTACCACTGTGCACGAGAGCTCCCGGTTGAAATCTTGGGTGATTTTAATGAATTTCAATGGGATTCCATAATGTCTCAGGATTTTTCACAACACATTAAGCTATATCGACAGCTTTTTCGAAGTCCACAAAATTGATAAAGTGGGTCTGCCACTCATTTGATTGTTCTATGATGAGTCTGAGTGTTGCTGTCTGGTCTGTACATGATCTTCCTGCACGAAATCCTGCTTGTTCTTCACTGAGTTTGTCATTGTAGCATAATATGTATACACACGCTTCGTTTATGAATGAACGAAGGGATAACTGGATCAGCCAATGAAAACGCAGGAGCTTGCAGCAGCCGATAAAAAAAGTCATGGCGATTTATATGGCGAGCCGAGTCTGTTACAAGTTTAAGTTGGAATTATGTGGATTGTAAGAAAGTGCATTATCGCAGTGATATAAATTAGTTCGTTAGTTGAAGCATACATCCAGGAATATACCAATTCCAGTCTAATCTGTGCTTAACATCTATTCAAGAGGGTTCATATGAGTCAACAAAAACCTGAGATCTTGAGTGTAGATCACTACTGTTTCTCCTGTATTATCAGCTCGTAAATTCAGTAATAAAGAATGATCTAGGAATTTTCGCGCTGTCAATGTCACAATGTGAATCACTGGAACACATTCAAAATGAAGGGCTGCGACTAGATTTGAGCTGTACGCGTGATACCCTCATTGTGACAATGAGATACGTGCTTGGATTGCCGTCGATTAGGTACATATATGTGTCGTACGGTAGGTTTATGGGTTCATTGGGCCCATTCTAGATACAGAGTAATGGTTGACTGATATACGAGAATGTATAGAAATAGGTTTCACAGGTGGTAGGTTGAGGAAAAGATATGTCTCTGGAGTAAGTAGTTGTTTATCATCCAGCCTATCCGTACCACTGCTTTGTTATAAGACAGTCTTTGCCTCCCTATCTAATGAAAGAACAGGTTACTCTACACACACACAATTATGTGACAACAAGACACACAGACGTGAAATACTAAGGATAAATGGGTATGGGTCTGACCAACACAAAGTTAAGATTTCTTGTTGTTTATTATCACTAAACTGTTTTACCCCACCAATTAACGAAAAGATATAAAGAACATCATTTACAGATAGAAGAAGTAAAGAAACATGGGGCTCCTTCACCGTACACAGGGAAAACAAAGAATCAAACAAATTTTAACCCAAAAGGTTGAAGGTTAGCAATAGTGATAGAATACAGAAATAGTACAAATACAAGACCAAGTCAAGTAAACAACACCAACCACTAAAATTAACAGTAGCTACTAGCAACATAAATTCATCACACACTCTATTTCTTTCTGTGGCCACTTTTCTCACTCTTATCTATTGGTACTCTTCTCATAGGTCTGTGGTATCCCTTGGTAAATTTATTCCATGAATATAATAATCCCTATTACACTGTTGATTAATGTATTACCCAAGCTGTCGAGGACACGAATTGACTCCAGTTCATGATATTTTCTCCTTTCATCCAAAAAATATAATGAGGTAAACGTCGAATACGTGGAGGTCCACGATAAATCCTGGAAATAATATGAATCATAAAGGGCTGTATTCACTGTTCTAAAAAATACTAGCACTGTTCCTCCGATGTGTGCACCGGGGAATGTGATTCTAGATACAGGAACTACAACTGAATATTTTCATTGCGACGACTCTTGCAGTGATGAGGGCTGGCAGGGAAAACAGTGGCTGGTTTCGCGCTCGGGCTGGAACGTATACCTGGATAGGGACCCTGGGTACAACAGAAATATTGAATATGTGAGGGTCCTTGGTGGTTACCATTTAAGAGAGGGGATTCATTCTAGTGTCTGGAATAATCCGGTTGAGAAAACTGTTACTGATGATGATGATGATGGATTTCTATTGGCCGAATCTTTTTCAGAGAGCCACTCATGTACAGTGTATAGATTTGTACTCCGCTGGTTTACACCAGACAGCTTTTTGGGGAAATAATAATAATCATAGTTTCCAAGTCTGCACCACTGGTGGGCTGTTAAAATAATATTTCTGGATTTAGTAAGTCTAGTATTTAAATTACAGTCAAACAGTAAAAATCGACTAGTATGCACTTCTAGCATGACATAGAGTAAGGAAAAACACATAAAAAAAGACCACTGATTCATCTACTTTGATCAGGCCTGCAAAAAATACGATAAAACATATATATGAACATGCTACCACTCTCTCTCTCTCTCTAAATAAACCTTCATAGTTCGTTCTCTGCTCTCTCTCTCTCTCTCTCTCTCTCTATATATATATATATATATATATATATATATATATATATATATATATATATATATATATATATATATATACGGGTCACGACAGTCTCTCATCCGATCTGTCAAATCCGGACGAATCTAAAAGATACGCGGTGTTTTTTTTTAATGCCTTACACGTAGACCTCGCTTTCCGCAGATTTGGGTCTGCTGAGTCTATGAAACTGCCATCACCGGTGTCAATATTTTGTCGAGGTATGGCGGCTTGTGTACCCTGATTACCCCCAGAGCTATGCCAGCGGGAGTTTTACTCCCGGAAGGTTCTACCAAGCGGGATAGGTTTGCGCGGGCAGGGGTCAGACTAAAGCAGACACCCTGGTCCTCCAGGTTGGTGGTTTTAGCATAGGGCCTACACCCCGTCTATGTAAAAAGAAATGAAGTTACGGAAACGATAACAAATGAACAAACTTTGCTGCGGGACGAACTTCCGGAGTCTGAGGCTCGTATGACTGTCGGTGCTGAAAGCCGAAAGGAAGCCACTGACACGTAAACGGACGTCCGAACCGCAAAACGTGAAACAAGAATAAGATTTTGGAATGTCAGGACAATGAACGAGACGGGTAAACTAAAACAGGTCACAGCAGAAATGAGAAACTATAGGTTACACATTCTAGGGATAAGCGAGAGCTGATGGACTGGGGCAGGAAAAGTTAAAACAGCAACAGGAGAAACAGTACTTTACTCTGGTAGAGAGGATGGACAGCACAATGAAGGTATAGCCATTATTCTACAGAAAGGAATAGAAAGGACATTACTGGAATAAAAACCAATCAACAACAGACTGATAAGAATAAGATAGAGAGGGAGATTCACCAACACTACAATAATACAATGCTACGCACCAACGAATGACAGCGATGACGAAGTCAAGGATGAATTCTATCAAAACTGCAGAAAGAAATGAAAGACACACCTAGATATGATCTTATCATAGTAATTGGAGACCTCAATGCGAAAGTTGGAACACACAATACTGTCGTATGATTTTTGATAGGAGAATTAAGACTTGGGTTGGTCCCTTCTGAATAGGTTTGACTCAGTGATGGTCACAATGTGAGATATAAATAGAAAATAGATTTCCACGAGTGAGGTGGTAGAATTGTGATAGAGGCTGTCTCTGAGAGCGAGAAATCTTCTATCTCTCTCACCTATCTTCTACGACAGATTTAGAGTAGTCAGACAGTCTAACACATATACATTAAATATATATATATATAAACACTCACGTGCACGCACATTCAAGTGACGACAGGTAGACACACAGACATGGGAAAACTATAACAATGATTATATAGATATTTAGAACGAGCTGACCAACACGCTGATTAATTTATTGTTAAGTTTATTTATCATAGTAAACTTACGTCACAACATGTAAAAATTACATCAAAAAAGCATATACACAAAGTCATAAACAAATCAAGGAATGCTACAAGAGTCTCAGATACATATGATTGAGTCTAAGAGTCTTCCCCGTTTAAGGTATGAACAGACCTGATACTATAATCTAGTTTAAGGGAAAATATTGTTAGCAAAACAAACTTGCATGAAGAAAGTTATGACAGCAAATAGGTGCCAAAATACAACGGTAAAATAACACTCAGACCTGCGTTCACTCTATTCATTCAGCCGTGGCCACGTGCGCACATTTATACTTACAGCTTTGATCGCTGCCTCTGGGAACATAATTTTTTCTAGGACCTTCACACAGACCCGTAAATGCAGTCTTGACCAAGAAATCCCCAGTTCCAAAAAGACGTACTGAATTCTCTGTCTCAGGGAACGATTCCTTGGGTGTTCTTATTTTTCGGATGTCTGTTTAGGTCACATAAAATTTGTCCAGGCACGAAAGTTAGCAGAGCACAGTGTCACTAGCGTAGGTTTCTAGAAATGAGGAATGTCAGGTCGGATGCCTTATCTCAGTATATGAGTTTAGTTGGTCACACCACTACTTGTCAACAGGGTCGGAAAAGTTAATGATATTTTACTTGCCACAACGGGCTGAACTGTACTTAAGTGTTATTCTGGAAGAATTAAATCTGGCGCGATAGGCCTTTTACTTCATTTAACTGTTACAGTTCATATAATGAAAGTGCTTTGTTCTTCACAGATAATGTTCACGTACTAGAACGCTGGCAAAGTTGGGTTAACCCCAGCATTCACTGAATAACGAAAAAAAACACATATGAAATATTTTACATATTATGTACTCAATATAACTTACATTTTACTGCAAGCGTACAGCTTGACTTGTCATTTAAACTTCCCGTGAAATATGTTATATTAAAAAATCAATTATCATGAATTAGGAATTCTTACGTATTCCGTCAACACTCATGAGGCATCTAGCATTTATAAGTTACTTTTAAAATATATTCTCTCGTCTGATTATTTAGAAGTTAAATTAAATTCATGAATAGCCGACTGAGTTTAAGCTAGAAATTATAATTTCCGGTTTTCCACTGTAACTTGTCACTATAAATAATACAGACTAGATAAATTAAGCACTCTGCACAAAATCTAACTACTGAAATATGAAATAAGCGACTTAACACTTAATCACTCACGAATTACTAGATATATCTATATTTACCTCAAACAGAACTACAGGTAGTCGCACAACTTTAGAATCATACGCTGAATATTTATTGAAGTCTAGAAGTTCGACAAATTGTCGAAACAAACTGAGAAACTTCGCTATACAGCTTATTCTATTTCGAGCAACCTGTCTACTGCGAATTTAGAGGACTGAATGAAAATCAAGTTTAACATTCTGGTTATATCTATTAAACGGACAAAGGATGAGCGTTCTATCCAACCACGCAATAGCCTCTCCTCTCCCAACACCTACGTTAACTTAGACGCATGCCGTAACTGCCACCTACTGACCGAGAGTGCGCGTGTCAGTTGCGAATCTCAGACGCCCGTCTCCAATGCCGAAGAATTTTTCACACTTCGCCGAGAAACTCAGCCAGAGAACCGATGTGACATGTGAAAATGCTAGACGGTAAGTCTCAATTACGCGCGGTGGAGATGTCGGTTATCGCGCCTACCTGAGCGCTCAGCCGAAAGAAACGCGCATGTCAGCTGAATGTGCAGACAAAAGTCTGCTCGAAAGTCAGAGATAGCTGCATATTTACACTTTCTCGTCTACCTAAGTGGCTGACGTCTTACATAATAGAAATGCGTATCCCAGTATGAGAAAAAACGGTAAAATGAGAATGGGAAAGGAATATATTTTTCGCAAACGAACGAATGCGAAAAATACAGGAAAAAGGTAACGAGTGATAATAAAATAGAGGATATGGGTGAAAGAAAAAGAAGAGGATATAGGCAATTTATGATCAATAAACTCTCTGTGACAAATACATATAATGAAAGAGTAAAGGGGAAATGCGGTAGCGGAACAGCAAACGAAAATGGGAATAAATTAATAAGTTTCTGTAGCATTAACAGCCTGGTCATTGGAGGAACACTTTTCCCACACAAAGAAATTCACAAATTAACATGGGAATCACCAAATGGTCGGGACAGAAACCAGATAGAACACATCATGATTAATGGTAGATGAAGACATGCATTACAAGATGTGAAAGTAAGAAGAGGTGCAGATGTGGGAAGTGATCGCCATTTAGTAGTAGCAAAACTGAAAGTGAAACTCAGAACGGCTGGACCAACTGTAACTACACAGAAAAGGTTTGACATCAACAATATATAATGAAACCAGCAAATCATGCTTGGGATTCCAGGAAAGGAAGAAGCAAGACTGGATAACATCAGAAACATTAAGCACCATAACGATGAGAAAGGAAAAGAAAAGAAAGAAAACAGAAGCGAAGTCCACCAGGTTAAAGCGACTATATAGTGAACAGTACTGTCAGCTGGACAATGAAGTTAAGCGTCAAACCCGAGCCAACAAAAGGAATTTCCTAGACGATCTTGCAAGACAGGCAGAAGTGGCAGCACTGAGAAATGAACAAAGCATATTATACAAAATAACTAAATTCATCCGGGGAAAACGAATTGCAAACAATATTACATTAGTAAGAGATAATACTAATAAAGCACAAATGCTAATATGCTACATGAGATATGTCATGCGCGAAAATAATAAGCGCTATGGACTAGCAATCATCTAGTTATAAATTTGCAATATTTATATAGTAAATATCTGACTTAATTAAGTTAGTTGAATTATAATAATCGTAGCATAGAGTTCACGGCATTAAAATGTTAGTAATATGAACTGGAGTAACTTTAAAAACATGTAATGAAGTCGTAATGTTAGATTTGAAGACTCTCAATAATTTTACCATGTTATGTTTGAGCGTAACTGTTATTACGTTGAAATGTTAAGTTCACATTATAGCACGTTATTTCTAAGTTCAAGTTATCTAAACGTATCACTGGAATAATGTATATATAAAATCGCTGTAATGTCATTGTTGTCTCAAAGATAGTGATAAGGGTGGATTTAAGGCTGTCTTCACTGGTGATAAGGCCACACTGTCTGGCCAAAATGATAGGACCAGAACTGGCCATTATGGACGTTGCAAGTTTAAGTCCAAGTCCGTGGTAAATCCTTAGCTCTGTCAAAAGACCACCCCTATCGACACCAGGTATATATATATATAGTTGAGGAGGTAGGGTGTCTTATCTGGTTTTATTGTTGTTGCTGCTGTGTATATATTATTGACGTAGTTCAGAGTTACAGCATATAAAGTATGACATGTGAAGACATAAAAAGGGTGAACTGCTTTGACGTTTCATCATTTATTTGGACGCCACAAATGACAGGTACGTTACATGAGTCATGGACATCAACAGTTCAATATATATAATTCAGCATACAAAAGTTTCTGCATGGATCTGCATACATTCTCCAAGTTGATACAGATAATCCTAGCTGACGATAGCCTCAGCTTCATCTAATAAATAAATAATAATCAATACTCCTCTTGCTTTGCGTGGATATTTTGACGCACATATTACAAAAATCGATATGGCTATTTAATATGGGAAAAAATATAGACAGTCATGCATTTGTGTATGAAAATGCCGTCTATGGTAAAAGCGAGAGAATCCATGTTTGATTCACACCTTTGCTGATAGGCGACATCGCTCTTGATCTTGATCCGGCGCTCTCATGCCTGTACCTATTGCTTAGGGCCAGAAAATAGATTAATTTGCTTATTATGTTTATGGCCTGAATTCATATGTATTACATATTATTAGTACAAGTAGAATCAGTCCTATATTGTATATTTTGGATGGGTAGGCAGGACTATATTCTTGTTATGCCGCTCTAGCGGAAGTAGGAGTTGTTCTTAACAAGTCGTGATGAGTTCCGATGTACCGTGAAAATGGCGGGTAAACGCATTTTCCAAGGGCTTGGTAGTATTCTTAAGGATAAACTTGAATATTTAGTTATGAAGTGGTTTTCTTCTAAAGGAGATGGTATCTCTACTATAGTTTATGTTAGAGACTCTCCTAAGGTACGGTACAATGTATAATTCGGACTCCATGTATTGCCAGACCCTATTTTTGATGATCTCATGTCGGTTAGACCTAGCTGGAATTTTGTGATTCGCAACGATAGGGTCCAGTTTGTATCGACGGAGATGACGGGCTCCATACTGTAATTATGTCTACGTGAGGTAATTGGATTACTGTAGATCTGTATGGAGGAACTTTATGAAATTATGCATATGTATTGCAAATTAACTTTGGCTTATAAATATATCCTCCTGTGAGCGAGTGAGCGACAACTCAGGAAGGCGGCCATGTTAAATTCCTGTCATCATACTTTAGTATCACTGTCCAAAGAACGGGGCATGTATCTTATTACTCGGACAGTGACAAGGAGATCTCAATCTTGATAGAAACCCCCTTTTCGTGGTTTCATAATATACTACAAACTATGGACGTCAAGCAACTTTAGTTATTTACCGATCCGCCTTCACTGACGCGTTTAGTCAGATAGGGGATGCGGCCATAATATATCATGACATTGAACTTTTGATGTACTACCCATTATTTATGAATGTGTCATGACTTCAGATCTGCTATGTATGCCTACAAATTGATGTGTCAACATATCCATGATGTACTCGTTATGTCCCAGTGTGTACGTCTGAATAAATTGTGTAAACAAAGATTCCAGCAGTCTGCATTGGTGCCTTGTAGACACAAGTGTATGAGTGATTAGTTTGGTCAGAACACGAACAGTACACCATTCGCGTTAATCACAGTCTACACTTCTACTCCATACATACACCATCCTGCGTCGGTTGAAGTGACCAAGTTTAGGGCCTGCTTCCCCTGGAGCCTTAGAGGGAAACTACTATTTACAGCTGTCTTTGCCTTCCCTAACTCAGGACTAGGGTGAGTTACCC
Source organism: Oreohelix idahoensis (assembly GCA_024509875.1). Classification (NCBI taxonomy): domain Eukaryota; kingdom Metazoa; phylum Mollusca; class Gastropoda; order Stylommatophora; family Oreohelicidae; genus Oreohelix; species Oreohelix idahoensis. The sequence goes on from JAMPIV010011221.1 coordinate 227,444, forward strand.
ATTTACAGCTGGGTAAACTGGAGCATGCCTGATCTCAACAACTCTGTACACTTCTTTACAGACTGACACTTACAGAGCGTGCGATTGAAAACTAAATTTTACACCTCTCTGATACTGGAAGATCAGATGTACAATATAAATCCATTACTGTTCGCACGAGAATGGCATACATGGAGTACAGGTCAAACTGACCTTTATAACATTCCTAAGTCTAACCCTCGACAAAGGAGCAATCGCTGATGTAGCGATGTTCATAGGACGTAGAACTGTTCCTCGGGCTTAGTATATCCCGTGTACATATAACTTGCAGGTATGAAGATACCTGGGGTGTGATTTCTAGTAGAAGAACATCTATCACTGTAATACGTGAGCGAGCAGAGATCGACCATTGTCAACATAATGTTAAATTATAGATTTCAGACATAAATGAGGTATTACCCTTGATTCGAAATCAACACCAACAAAAAACATACGCCTCCAGGCGTTTTGAATAAATCAAGGGAAGGACCTTGTTATCTTCACTAACTCACAAAAGGATTCCTAATTCCCAATTAACAAATCACAGCGACGCGCGCATAGCGTCCTGCTCATCTCATCGAATCCCTGGGCAGAAAAAACGATTTTAACTTTCTTAAAGTTCGCGCGCATGCGCAGAACGCATACACTTGAGTAATAATCAACGAGACGATGGTTGAAGACTTTCTAGAAAGATTTTGTAAGAAATCGTGCCTTATATGGACAGCAAAAGAATCCTCAACACTGGTTTCAATCATTCTAAGAAACCAGTTGTGACCGATA